>JARKIC010003387.1:0-23585 GCA_029378375.1 Mycena olivaceomarginata | reverse complement strand
ATTTGGGGAACCTCAGAAGACCTTCATTGCGGAAACCCCAAAGGTTGTGCATCAGCGGAACTAGCCGGATGCAACAGGAAAGTTGGATAGGATGCAACAGCCGTAAAAGAGGCCGTAACCGGAATGGCCATAAACAGCCGGAAGGGACCGGAACAGATTGGAAAGTGCATGGTCGTAACAGACAGCACGTAATACAAGTCCGAGAGCCAACACGAAAGGCTGTCCCAAGCGATCTGGATGGAGTCTCCGTAAGCGACGCCAGCGAGATGGCTTGGCGGAAGCGACATCAGGTGCGCTAGATATCCGATAATGAGGGATAGTTGCTTATAGTGTACTCCTTCGTGTACCGCATCATACGGCCCGGCTATCCTCGATATTACCCAGATTACAGGCTTGGGTTTTTCGGGGAGGTTCACTGAATTCAGCACAATGAAGAGGTAAGTCTGGATCATGTTTGTATCATAAGGCGACATAGAGCTAAGGTGTACACCAGGGTATTGTCATGTCATTCTCTGTTTGTTCGCCCTCAGCGGGAAACCCTGGTGCTTGCCAATTACCACCTAGAGACTGTGTCGGTGCTGTTCTATCTCCTCAAAGATGATGCTCATAAGCCCCATGTGGTGAGAGACGACATATGGGTAAACAGTGGTCATATTGACACATATACCACAAGGGATTGAATGTTCTCTCAACTTGGATTGATGGCAGCAGGGAAGGTACAGGGGACCAATATCACGTCCATTGTACACCCTATACAGAGGTGAAAATACACTTCAGTCCTCGCATCATTGTATCAAGTTTAACCATCACACAGTTCATTGGACGGGTTTAAAGAGGGCACCATTGTCAGTCTGGAGGCCACCCTTCATCGCTATCAGAATAATGTCTTTGATGACCCTCAGCGTGTGGGTGCGAATAGTGTGCCTGTCCTCTGATTCACTAACTATTGGTAGGAATATAACATTGTCGTGCATCACATAGAGGTGGTGGGCATTCCTACCTGCGCAGCATTGGGTTCATACAGGCAACCGAAGATGTGGATGCGATGGTGCCTGACGTGGAGGGCTATTCCCCGAGTAACGGCGAGCAGGTGGGGGATTCTCAGTCCGAGGCGGTTCCCGAGGAAGAGGGCAGTGCGGTGGAGTCTTTTAGTTGGTTGTCTCTCGACTGAGGACAGGGCAGGATACGGTGAGGGAGAGATCCAGGACATTAGTGTACCCAGTTTCCGAGACCTTACAGTAATACACCGCAGATAGCAAGGCAGAGCATGTATTGAAAGCACCGATAGATCGACCTGCATACAATCTCTGAGGGTATGAGTCTAGGACGACCGGGTATCCAGCCCAATCGTGCAAATACAACCATTCGGATACACCACAGTTTGCCTGACAACCTGGGAGCAACCTGGGATCAATACATAGACCTGGACCTGTCCACTTATTGATCGCAAATCTATGTCCTGCGCCTACGTTGAAATCCCCCGACCTCATTTCAATGTCAACCATCACTCTCCATTTGGGAATTCTCATCACTGTGATTTTCCTCTTAAATTTCACAGTTTTGTCCATAGCTCTATACATCCTGTACCTGCTGAATTGCTGACTTCAGAGCAATCCTGTGTATCAGAGGATGGGGTAGGACAGCCTTGTAGTACATTATTTTGTCCAGAAAATAGCAGTTAAAGGCCACAGGAAGACATGTGGCCAGAAGATGTGGACCTGGCCTCAGCCCGATGTCGTTTTGACATCGGGCAAAATTCATTGATCCCACATCAGATACGGCATTGACTGATGTCAGGTACGCGTCGAAATCACATATCTGTTCCCACCTGATTTCAAGGTCAGTTTCACAGCACAACTGATGCCCAGGTCATTAACTATGGAAAGCTGGAGCATCACGCTCTGAAACAAATGATTCGCGTGATCGCTGGGTGATGGCCGGGAATGTGAGTAGGAATTGAGAATTGCCCAATCTGACGGGACATTTGCCTATCCTATGGCCTCTAGAGGCATTTTTTCGAGTACCTGGAAGCCATTCATCAACTGATGCAGTAAGTGTAATCAACTGTAAAATATAGTTTAAGATGTTAGGAACTGAGGTTCATGCCCCAGAAAGGGATTTTTATCTGGCTGCAAGGTCAGAGAAGAGTTTGTTGGGAACTTGAAGCCAGCTTGGCATTATTTAAACCTCCCATAGCCCGATGAGATGCCCCATGTGTATAATTTCATGAAGAAGCAGGTTGAATGTTGTGAGAAACAACTCTCTCGATAATTACGGGTTGTGAACGTGTGAATTTGTAATCTTCCATTCACAACATATTACCTTAGAAAAATATTCACAAAAGCTTCATGCTGACAGTTTCAGGACCCATTTTGCAAGCAAAACCGTCTAACTGGTGTCGTTCAACATGCCGGCAGCATGGTGTTGGGGCTGGGTCAGGTGTGATCCTTGCCCTTTGTCAACATTCATATTTGGGGTTTGCTAGTTTGCCGCGGATAAAGTTGTTTAGCTCATCCAGGTTTGGGGAGGTTTGGTGTTGTATTGCACTGAGTTGAACATCTTATTGAATTTCAGGCATCTCGGGCATCCTGCCAAAACTGATTGGTGGGCAATTTTCAGGATCTTGGGTGTGTTCAACTTCCTTTCCGATTTAAGGAAGGGACAGCCATCACTCGCCACTTACGCCAATCATTTGTTTCAAAGTATGGTGCTCCCACTTTCCATAATTAACCTTAATCTGACATCAATATTTCATTGAGTTGAGCTCGGCATAATATCAAGGCGACGTGGGCTGCCTTACATCAAATCAACCCTCAACTACCAAACAGTGGTGTATCAATACAACAACAATCATCAGAACCGCACCGGACCTCTCGAACCAACTGTATATGTCGTCTCTTCCCACGTGTCTGGGGGTAGTGCATGTCCATATCTTTGGGTGGTGCATCCGCGACACCCTGGAAAGCGGGATACGTGTTCGGATAGACATCATTCTGCACAGACTGTATTCAACACGACACCGAATTAAAAAAATCAGATGGTTGATTATGCGCACCATACATTGACTTGCAGGACACCCAACAACTGATTGGCGTATCATGGTGCCATTGACAGTGGACTTCTGGGTGGTACTCTCAGTGAAGAGCGCATTTGGCAGGCACTGCTCGGCATCTTCGGTTCTCCCCTGTGAGTGTGCGTTAACGCTGTATGCATTATTAGGTCAGTTTCTGGGTGCCCCCGTTGCGAAGGCGAGATGACTTGCGTGCTAAGTAGAGAAATCGTATACAGCTTGGACAAGGGAAAGTCTGGGATAAAATTCAGCAGGTTGCCTGCAGCGTGGCAATTGTCAGAATAGATTCAATGTGAGATAGAATGGGGCTTATGGGGAAAGCAAGGAAATAATGACATCTGCAAGAGCAGCTATGGCAGTGATTGCTCCAGTCTGTACAGTCACTATTTATGAAATATTGAACACCAACACCGGATACTTCTGTTGATCTGCCCATCGACTGTGGTGAAACCCGTCTTGCTGGTGGTCTGTATGGTTCTGAAATCAACAGGAAACCAATGACAGAACAAAGATGGCCACAAACCAGGGAGTATGTGAGAACGACTGCAATTAGCACATCACAGACCGCACTGCACATCAGCCAGAGGATGACCGCACCAGAAAAGCTTTGGAACTCCCTAAACTCATTCTGAACCGCAGTGAAAATCGTCACAAGCAATCCGCCCCCTGAAACATTGACTCAGTTTAGTTTCTGGAGACTCACTGCCGGATACTCACCGAAGGAAGCAACAGAGAGAACATTTATGATCAAAGGCAGTATGATGGACCCGGTGATTGCTGCACATTCCAGTTATTGGTTGAACGGCCTTCACAGAAGATGCATCCACTGACCACTGATGCGCCAGGCCGTAAACAGCTGTACTGGTGTCGATACAGCCACAATTGCTAAGGTGTCTGCATTCGAGATTCAACCTCCACGGCAAGATATGCTCGGAAGCTCTTACCTCCAGGGAGAACTAAATTCTAAATACAATGGGAAGAGTTCAACAAATCAAACTTGGAGGATCGAAAAGTCGAACTCACGCAACGGAGACGTAATAACCACCTGTTCAGTTCCTGAAATGCCGAAGATTAGAGGGGAGAAACAAAGAGAACTGCCTACTTCAACATCTTTCTCTCATGGGACGCACCCCCAACAGCTCGCGGAAGAAGCCTTCGTTCGTCTCGTGTGGTCAAGACATCCCAGCGCCAACGAGACTCAAACGAAAATGCCGCTGCCGCTGCTACCAAAAGAGCAAACAACAAGAAAAGGCCCAGCAGACTGCCGCACGGTGATAGGGACTGTACCAAAACATGCATGAAAACACCAGTTTTTATTTCATTTTGAACCTATTAGCGGGCAGAAGTGAGGCATTAGATTATGAGCGTACACCCTCCCTGGGGTGGTAGGCTACACTATTGATGGCCGAAAGTCAGTGTAACAAATCAACTATGAAGGATTGAGTAGACTTGACAAGGCAGCCCAAAAGGCTGTTACATCCTGACTATGATATTCTACACTGAGCTATAGATGGTGGCGGTAAGCCATTATCTTATGCGCTGGAGGTGAAATATCAGGGAACTACTCAGAATTATTGACTTGCCGTCTCAACGGCCTTTGAATAGTCTGATGACTATTAAAACAAGATATACAAAGTCAGGATTGGTACAACCACATTAGGGCCGGCAGAGATATAGCGCCGCGCCATTTTGTGTATAAGACCAACTGATTAGATTGGGATGAAGAGATGTTACTGAGTTGACCATCACTGTGGTTACTCGGGCAGATCTGACTGTTAGAAAGATGCGGGCCTCGCATCAAGGATTTACTGATAGGATTGATGAGGATCGACACTACAGGATAGTGCCGCACTATATTTCACTGGTCACTGTACTGGTCTGCCAGTATAGCGCCGCGCTATCTTGTCAATCTGCTTGATATTTACTATGAGTTCCACTGAGCTTGTGAAGTGTGGGCTGATAGGGAAATTGAATAGAACTTGACTAAGACTGACTTGACTAGTCAGCAATGACAGACTTGCTCAGTCAGAAAGATGGAAACCAAGACAACTAAGCATGTCTTATGGTGTGCTAGAGAAATACATGTGGATTAGCCCCGGTAGCAGGTCATAATACCCATGGTTGAGAATGTCTTCTACGCCATTGGCCATTCACTACTCGGGCTCCCACCCTTTATTGTTCCTATTCATTCCATCTATCTCCTTTACTTCTCTCTGAAATGTATAAAAGCCAGCTGTGTACTCTGTATTAGCCAGTAAACTATCCCCCAGATATATGGGCAATATAGTAGACTCTAGATTTGTGAAAGAAATCAGATAAGACTTGCAGATGCACAGAAAAGACTAAGAGATACAGGACGTCGAAAAGACTACCACTTGTATTGATATAAGAGCCCCGCTCAACCTGCACCAACCCGTCTCCTGTAGCAGCGCTTTAGGCCTCCAGGACTAAGACTTGTTGTGTAAATCAACACTCTCTTGCCTCCTGTAGCAGCGCTTTAGGCCTCCAGGACCAAAAGCCAGTCCGTGCCAGCAGAAGTGAAACCGCCACCTTCAGTGTAACTGTCCGCACCTTAGCCCAGCGTCCACCTTCTGTGTAACCGCCCCTGTTTTGTTGATACCGCCGCCATTCGTGCAGCGTTGGTTGATATTGAAGTAGCGTCTATCTGTTGATAGTCTGCCCTACCTTCTGCTTCTTGGCTAGCTGCCAGTAGTGTTAGGTTCTGCCGCTCATAAAGAAACTGAGGACTTGAACAGTCTAAGGTTTAACTTGAGTCTTGATATCCTGTTGGCGTGAAGTCCCTGCTACCCTAACCGTGCTTAAACCGCATAGTTGCTATTGAAAAAAAGCCTTATTTCAACCTTGCACACCCTCTTGACAGGTGATATGTACCCTACTTCCCCGAACACACACACACACGAGTATTAGGATTAGGATTTGTGATTTGTTTTGGTTTTGGTTGGTTTGAGTAGAGTGACTAGTTCGCTTTTCTCACTAGTCAATCCATTAGATTTCACGGCCGCACCCTAGTGCACCGTTTCAACGGAGGGAACAGCGCACTAGCAACAATGCACAGGTTGCTGCCTTGCGGGATGCTACCAACACCACAGGTGGTCAAAACGAGTCACTTTCTTCAGCGGACCAAATTGCAGCTCTCACTGGTGCGTTGTTACCAATCTAATACCTTGTTCTCACTCACCCTTCCCTCAAAGCTGAGCTCTGGACAGCCAACGCAAAGGTAGAGGTGCTGGGCTGCAAGAACAAGCTTGAAGCTGGCCAAAACCGTCCGTCACACATGCCAAACTCCAACTATCAATGCCGATATAATCCCCATCCCAAAACCAAAAGGGAAATTCAATATTCAGTCTACCATGGGGCTCAACAATAACCGCGCCCTCTTTACGCAGCTACAGGTGAGTTGTTGTCCTCATTTAGCCTTGTAATTAATTGGGATGCATGTAGTCCGGAATTCATGAGCTTGCCTTCGAAGCGAAGATCAATTTTAGCCTGTCGTGGTCGCACCAAGACCCTGTACTGTCGCCAAAGTCCTCCGAGTCGCACATTTGTTTAGTGTTATTATTTAAACCATGCTTGATATCCCACAGGCCGAGGAACACCACGAGCTCGAGTACTTAACCTCAAAACGACTCCCTCGGTCCTGGGCAACATCGATGATACTTCGACGTTACATTAACGGCAAACACGCATATGCGTCTGGGAAAGCAAACCCTACAAGCGGTGTCAACCGTCGCCGGCAGCGACTGACTGCTATTCTAGCCCTTGCTGTGTCCACGGTTTTGATGGCAAGCCTTACCTTTCGCAAAATCTAATCTTTTTGCCCGGATCTTCCTCTGGGACATTCTTTGACTCACAATACGTGACTTGAAAAGTTTCCAGATTATTTGAGGACTGAGATCTATTTCTATGACGATGTTGGTTTGATGACACTTTTGACACCTGATGTGGAATTGACATCACTGCTTTATGCTGCACACACCTTTTCCCTTTCACTCAAGCTGGGTCTCTAAAACAATTTAAGACACATTCCGAATGCTGTTTTTTTTTCTGAGAGAAATGATGGTCTACATAATGAGACATCGGGGAAATGGAATCAGTTTTGATCAAAAAACCGATTTTGGGGGTATCCTGATTTTCTGGAGCCCTCATTCCCTGCGCTATAAATCTACATTTCTGTGAGGAGAGATCTACTACCCATAGCCACTGCATACTATTTTTTCTAAGGATTTCATGGAGATTTGTGGCCGGCATTCGCAAAGATTCCACTTCTGGGTGTGTGGACACATCAGGGGCTAGAATAGTAATGTTGGGAGGCTCGAAGCGGAAGCAACCCGTGCGACCGGTAAGTCTACTTATATCCCTGTGGCAGCCTCCAGCAGCAGCCGCTACCACCGCCGTGCGCGTGCCACCTCACAATGGCGCTGCAACGTAATTGCTGCAGGTTGCCGCAATAATTGGGTGGTCACGTCTCCGCCCGATGAAGAAAACCAAAGTACATGATTCCGCATCTTCCTTATCTGTTATTAACTCCTTGACAAGTGGATGTAGATGCGGACACGGGCGGCTCTCAAACTAAAGACATTGGTATGTATCTCCAGCTCATTGTCACTGTATTTACTTCACATAGGAACTTGTGATGACTCCCCATTAAGCGAAGAGTCAGAAAAGGACGAGCTGGAGGGACCAGACAGGAGTGACGGTTCCAACAGCGACGACAACACGGAAGGGGGCACTGAGGACAGCACAGGAAACCTAGTCAAAATAGTACAGTACCTGCACCTCCTGTTCCTCCACCCAAATGCGCGCAAGGCGTGCGACCTGGGGACACACCTCTGGATGCAGACCAGATATGCCTTTATTGCACTGTACAAGCAGTGCCTTCAGCGGCCTCACCACCAACACAACAATAACTTGAATGTGAATATGAATACGAATCATAACAATAACGAGCAATAACAGCGGCGTACTGGTGGAAACACGCAACTCCTCCAGCGCTTCCGGCAGTTCCTCGCGGATGAGGAGCGTTTCTGGCGCGCCCCCACGTCACACTACTGTCTGAGCTCCTGGGAAACAACAACAACGGCAACGGCGCGGAGGAACTTCCTCCGCACAACCTCAAGCCAAAGCCCAAGCCCCCATCAAGCCCTAAATTTGGCTTGGCTTGGCTTGTAAAGCCAGGGCTTTGGCTTCCGGGCTTTCGGGCTTTAAGCCAAGCCAAGCACATCACTAGGAGGAAGACCAGGGCCAGGGGAGGATACAAGTGGTGTTCACTCTCGCTTCCGTAGAGATCAACCCCTTGCTGTATGTTGATGTTTACATGCTGTATGTTGGTATTATGCTACTATCCCCCCCCCCCCCCCCCCCCCTGCCAGGCCAGACAAACCTAGTACCCGGACAAACAAACATTTCTCGTCCAATACCCGACTGTTTCTTGATATTTTGGCTTCGCATAATCTCTAGGAGGTGTCCCACAGGTATATGGTACAAAACCCCTACAATCTTGCAACCTTTAAATATATAATGTCGCCGAAAGTTGACAACCTCACCATTTCCACCGAATTTATCCTATTTCAAGGCCCAGGGCCCTCACCCTAGCATTATATTATCTTTTGAATACATCTAAAAGATACATTACAGCTAAAGTCGGAACCGAAGGCGCGACGAAATTTTTTCTGTTTTGGAACATTTTCAGAGAATTGTCAATATCTCAGTCAGTTCTGCACCGATTTGCATAAAAACTAGATAGATTTACTCAGCCAATTCATGCGAAATTAGTGACAGAGAGGAATTTTTGAAATATCATGTATTAGGTAATCTGTGTTTTTGGAGCATTTTCACGCCAAATACCGTTTTTGCATGGCTAGAACATGTTTCAGGGGCCTAATATTTTGCAGGCAACAGTGTATGTGACTAGGCAAGGAGGTGACAGAGCCAAAAGTACACAAAATATTCAGATAAGTGTGATTCTCACAGGATCTTCAGATGCAAGAAAATGCTGATTGCCTCCAATGCAGCTGGAAGAACGGTAATAAAGTTATTTGTATTTTTGGCTCTGTCACATCCTTCCCTCAGTATGAATATTGCTCCTCACAAAGTATTGGGCCTCTGCAACCTGTTCTAGGCATGCAAAAACGGTATTTGGCATGAAAATGCTCCAAAAACACAGATTACCTAATACATGATATTTTCAAAAGTTCCTCTCTGTCACTAATTGCGCATGAATTAGCGGAGTAAATCTATCTAGTTTTTATGCAAATCGGTGCAGAACTGACTGAGATATTGACAATTCTCTGAAAATGTTCCAAAACAGAAAAATTTTGGTCGCGCCTTTGGTTCCGACTTTAGCTGTAACATTGTAAGAATGCTCATATCAAATATCAGAGGCATAGCTGTCTTGCAGCCGTCACAATGAACTGAATGACAAAGGCATGCCCGCTAAATTGATCCCTCAACTGGCAAAAATGATGACAAGAAAGTTCATGCTGCCTGTGGACCATTCGGGGCATATCTCAGCTTCCGCTTCATGGATATCATACTACTCATTAAAGAGCTCTACTCAATGAGATTTAGGGGTGCCTTGACCACAAGAAGATCAGATACAAGGCCGGCAATCCAAATTTGATGTGATACCTAGTACTCAGACACGTGGCAACCTTCCAAAAAACGATGCCGTTCAAGCAGTTCTTACGCGTTTTTCATGAAGTAAAATTTGAACCTTGGGTAAAAGCCAGATTATTGAGGATCTAAATACTCAGCCTGGCCCAAAGCCTGCTGAATAAAATGCTATTCTGTGATTTTGCTTAGGTGTCCGAGATCTAGGGGGGGGATAGTAGCCTCTGAGGAAGGGCTCAAAAGTTGTTGTAGGTGTTGTATTTGTCTTGATTAACTTGGTTGGTCATGGCTAGGACAAGGGACACTCAACATTTCCTCATTCCATAATGTGAGGTCAACAAACCCGTGTTTCAGAGAGTGTTCGATGGTATTGACAAGCTTGAGCATACAGCATGTAAACACCAACATACAGCAAGGGGTCGATCTCCGTGGAAGCGAGAGTGAACAACACCCCTTCGCCTCCCCCCCAATGACACATCACATAATCTTGATGGCACGTGGGTTCAAGTCAGGGAGGTGGGATTCTTTTTCACCCTCAATTTCCATGTTGCCCACGAGTTATTCTCCTTGTAAATGCAATTATAAATACTTCATAAATAATACTTCTTTCGCAATAGATACCTTACCCTCACCCTAACCTCTAATCCTAACTTCTAACCCCCTAACCCAAACCCCTAACCAACACATAACACCGATACCCGGAGTTCAGTACGCAGGCATGTTGCGCTCGCCCTAACTCCTCAAAACAGGGTTGCAGGCATGGCGGGACAAAAAAAGGAACAAAGACAAAAAATATTGCTACTTAAAAGGATCAAACTCTGAAGATCGCCAGAATTACCTAATTAATTAACTGGCACAATAGTTACCACTACACCAAGCCATCAATGAGGAAAGGTGAAATCTGTGTTAACACATGTGAGTACTGGACAAGATTTCCTTTTTAGGGATGTCATTGGGGGGGAGGCGTGCGTCCGTCGTTGTGGAGGGACGGGAGGTGAGTTAGGTCGAGTCTCATCGCACCCTCCTCTCCTCCTCCTTTCCCCCCATCCTTTTCCTCTTCTTGTCCTGAATGTGAATCCTGACGATTCCCCCCTCCAGCACCCCCGCCCCCCAAACACTCGCCCTCGCCGCAAACGCCGCGCGCTCCTTTGCGCGACTCGTCTCTGCGTGCACGCTCCCCGAGGAGCTTATTGTGCGCATCGTGTGCGTGGCGCAGGGCGTGGTGTGGGCGGGGCGGATGCTCGCGCCGCCGCCGGGGAAGAGCGCTGGGAGTGCGTCGGGGAGCGATAAGGAGAAGGAGAAGAATGGGGACGGGCAGAAGGGTCCGGCGCGGAGGGCGAACAGGTACGCGCGCGCGAACAGGAATAGGGACAGGTCTGCCCCCGCCGAACCTACGACCTCCGCGTCCGGCGCCGGGGTGCAGAATGATAACGAGAGGGCGGAAGGAAAGGAGAAGGAGGGCAAGCAGAAGCAGCGCAAGACGCAGGCCGCGCACCTCGCGCACCTGCTCGGGCTGAACGGCACTGCTGGGCATGGGCGTGAGGGAGCTGGGGGAGATGGATGTGTGTGCGGTGCCGGCGCCAGTGCCGGCGCCTGCTGCTGCTGGGAATGCTCCCCAGGGCGCGGCGCGAGGGGGAGGACATGGAGGGAAGAAGAGGCGGGGTGGGAGGCGGGGAGGGGAGTTTCCTCCAGTCGGCCTTTCTGTACCTGCGCCCGGCCCAGGAGGAGTAATGGGAGGCGCAGGGCCTGGCAAGCCCGAGCTGGCGGAGCCCATTAGCGCCGAGTTCCACTGGACGCTGCCAGCGCTGCGGGTTGCAAGCAAGTGGGTGTTGGGGAATTGGGGGTTGGGGAATTGGGGGTTGGTTGTTGACGGCGATGGGTTCAATGACGAGGGGGAGCAAGGGGGGCACCAGCAGCAATGGAGCGCAGAGGAAGCGGAGCTCGGCGCGCAGCGCGAGCGCTTTTGGGCGACGTATGCGGAGTTTCTGAGGAGGCTGGCAAGGTCGTTCTCTGCGGTGTTGTTGCCGAAGCTCTCTGCGTCTGTGCGCGAGGGTGGAGAGGGTGGGGAGGGGAAGGATGCGGATGCCGAGGGTGTCCCCTCCTCCCTGTCGTCATGACCAAGAACCGAGTCTGGTGTCGGTCGAGTCTCCGGTTAAACATCCTTCACTGGACTGCACTCCTACCGGACCAGATCTTACGGAAAAGATGAAAGCCACCTCCGCACGCCGCGAACGGCCAGCTCCACCCTAGCGCGTTATGCTGCTAATATACTAGCGAAACTAGCGGACGGTCTCATCGATTTTGATATCTGCTGCGACTCGGTCTTCTTTATACTGCTAATTCGAACTCGCATTCCCAGATTTTTTTCAGTCTGTCTCTTGTCTTTTTATTTCCCGATTTGGCTATCGCGTTGTCTTCATGTAATGCGCACAAATACCGCGAAAATCTATTTCTCTTTCAGAGTCGAAGCTCGATTGTTCTTGCTCTCGATCGATCCTTACTTGGTTTCTTGGTTTCGATGGGCCCCTCTCCGAGTCTTTTCTCCGGTCCAAGGAACCTCGCCCTGTTTTCCGGCTCAGACTCCGTACACAAAACAGTAGGCAATTCAAGTCGCCCTCCAAGAGGTGGATTTCTCAATATCACTCCTGGAAAGTAAACTGCTCGGAAGTAGACTGCTCGAATGCCAGTACACTTCTCACATCTTGTCCGGTCCTTGCTGCGGCGAACACAAGGTCATGATTCTCTCGTATCTCATATCTGTTTTATTACGACCTCGGTCAGCGGTCACAGGTCCCATCCAGTCGAAACACGAGGTTCTCAGGCGACGAACTTTGTACACCGCCAAAGTACCGTCACGTTGCCCCCATCTGACGCGGTCACATGGGTCCAGCACAACTCACTTCTGGGCGCGGCTGGAGACCGGCTGGCTGCCAGCTGAAATCTCCAGGCCCACTTCCAGCTGTCCCCAGCTGCGCTCGTAGTGAACATAGTTCCTCATGTCCTGGAGGTGGAAAGGCTTCTGGGTACAATTAATCAGAGAAATCATCCTCGGAGTCCGCATACATGTCGCTATCGGAACTCGATTCACTGGATCCATCCTCCTCGTCTCCATCATCGTCCGCGGCCATCGCCCGTTTTGTTCTCGTGATCGTTCTTTTCGCACGACCCGCAACCAAACCTTCGTCGTCCCCGGGCTCTCTCGGTGCCGCTTGATCAGCCTGCGTGTCCATATCTTCGTTGTCCGGCTCTCTCAGCACTACCATTTGATCAGTCTCCGCCTGCGCAACGGCACCTTCGCTTTCCCCTGGCTCTCTCGGCGCTGTTTGATCAGTGGCCGCCCGAGCGCGTTTTTTCGGCTTGCTGGACTCGGCAGCGTCACCTGCTTTCCTCTTCTTCTTCTTTGATGCTGTCTTCTTCTTGCCTGCAGCCGGAGGCATGGCCTTTCGTTTCGCCACCTTGTCGGCCCGTTTCTCGCGGAGTGTAGCAGCAAATTCGGCGTGCTTCGCCCTCCGGTCTTCGAAGAGGGGAATTGGAGCGAGAAGATCACGAGGAAGGGTTGCACGAAGAAGGTGGGCGTTATGGAATGCATGCGAGTTAATGATGAACCTGTCCAGAGGCTTGTGGACAATGAAACTCTCCATGGTGTCGGACTCGACACGTTCTTGTATACGCGGATGTTCGCCGGTAGATTCGCAGTTGGCCGTATAACAATCGTGTTGTACGTTGATTTTAAATTTAATATTCTGCCGTTATGGATAAATCAGAGTTGTTATCTTTGCATGGAATCACTTCATACCTTGCCCGGGAGAATGGTGAAAGTTGTTTCACCGTCGCGTCGTACAAGCACGGGCATGCCGTAGAGCGGGTCCCGGGCCGATAACACTTGGAACATCTCCAACACCACGATCGTGGTGCCCGAATGGTTGGTCAGAATGTCGGAAATACGTCCCGATATCGTAGCAGTCTGCAAACAGTGGGCAAAGTTATAAAACAGTTACAGGTGTCCAAGAATTGGACAGCACTAACTGGACCAGTTGCGGACTGAGCAAAAACCCACAAGCCAACAAAGCATTCGTCCAGGGATTCACTAATAATTGAACGGCATTTGTTCCACGTCGATTCGGCAGTGTAGAAGCCATAATTGAGGGCTTGTACAGCAGTCGTCTCTTTGAGCGGATGATCGGCTCGTGCCTTCGCGCCGCGCTTGATTGCAGCAAGTTTAATACTCCCTAAAAGATGTTCAGCTGAGTTGGTAAATTTTGCAGAAACAGACCGTAGATTAATGGCTTCTCCTCGCTCCATCCAAGCAGCCTTTGCAGGACAGGATGAGCCGACATAAAATAACGAACCCCGGATCCCGCACGACACCATTCTCCATCGGGAGAGGACCACCAACCACCAGTGAGAAGGTGCTTCAAGACTTCCTGGTTGCCTAACTGTCGCGCGATGTCCCGACTTGGTGCCAGGTGGTTTGAGAGGATTGAACAGAACCGAAATATAGCGTTAAAGCACTCAAATATTTCAGTTGCGACCCCGACCAGAGGACCAAATTCCAGGGCATCATCCTCGATACGAGCGAGGAGATGGTACTTGATCTTGGTGACGATTTTCGAGGGGTCTATCAGAGCGAAGATGTCGAGCACATTTGCGACCGCTACTCGGATATCTCGCTGTCGTTTTGGTTATTCTGGTGGATCAGGGTATGATTGCAGAATACTGACCCGATATTCAGCAAGATTGCGTATTTCTGGGAACCAGAGCAGCGCTGCCAGCTCGCCAGTCGCTTTCCAGGCCATGAACTGGTGCTCCGTGACGAGGCCGTGGACGTGAAAGACATTAGTTTGAGCAATTGTTTTGAATTGGCGGCCGATTAGTGAACCAGCATATTGCATGATATAGTTGGCACAGATAGCATGGATGGACAGACCGTCTGTGGCTGTGGACTGAAGTCGAGCTGAGTATGTCTTCTTCTTCTCCGGGGACCACGCCGTATGCGAAATATGCCAAACATATTTGACGACTCCGAGCAGTATGGTGTGAAGAATTTCTACCGGGGTATCTTTCGTCGGATCGAAGCCTATTTGGAAACATCAAACGTGATGCTACTTGAATGGGAAGAACGAACCTTTCGTTGTCAAGAATGAGCTGTAAATCATATCACGATTTTCAACGGACCATTGAACCAATTCGGTCTGGATATCGTTATCAGACCGGTTTGGTTCATCAACCTTCATCTCTTTGAACCGTGAGAGCAGGTGTTCGATCCAATACTGTGTGTACATATCTTTTACACCAGTCTCTGTTTGCAAATCCTTGATGGGCTTTGCGACCCCGGCGCAAGCAAGTTTCACTTGCTTTTCTAGTTCTTCTAGAATTTTTGTCCTGGTATGGGGGATACCAGCCTTTGAACTTGTCAAACAAAAGTCGTAAATGAACGCAAAAAGTGATGCCTACCTCAAAGAGAGCGTGGTAACCTTCATCCGTTCCCTTTTCTTTCTGTGTTCCGCCGACCTCATATTTACGACAGAACTTGTTTCCTTTCCCCCCGATATGTGAGGATACCTCGCTTTGCATCGGATTGTCAGACGGGCCAGCGTTGATGTGGATACAGAAGCACGAAGTGTTTCCGTGCTCATCTTGAACTTCAACCGGGTCTGTATGCGTTGATCTGACAAGAGAATGTCGTCAGCACGTATCAAAGAAATAGATGTGCGTACTCCGCCGTGTTCTTGAATTCTCTGAACTGCTCAGATATGCTCGCGTTGGGAGATGTTGAGATAAAATGTACATTGAATTCCTGCTGAAGTAGTTTTCGAGGTAAGTTTCGGTGTGTCATGTATGCGTTCCAATGCTTGTTCCAAGACTTGGTACGATTACCGGAAACATCGTCCCCGAAGTAATCCACGAAGCTGGTATACAGCGGACGACCTTTTGCGATCTCCCGCTTTGGATTGGGCATGCACTCAGGGTGCCGTGATTCAATCGTTGAAGCTGGAAATATATATATGAGTGTATCATCGCTGAAAAAGAACGTATGGGAACCTACCGCTCCAGGTTGGAATTGCGCCCAGATCCTGCAGATCCAGGTAATTGTTGGCCAGATCGGCTGCGCAGATCAAGTGCGTTTCGGTATCAACAATTGTCGCCTCATTCTAAACACTTATATCAGAATACGGCAGACGCAAAAGTAATAACGTACCCCGCTCAATGACAGAATAAGCATCCGCATAGACTTTGGATCGAAAGGTGACCCAGCGGATAGGAACAACAAATTGACCATTTTTGCTCAACAATGTTTTCTCAGCCATGGATCAAGAAACTCCGGTCACCTCGACTCCTACCGCTGCCCAAAAGCGCACCCGCAATGACCTGTTGGACAACGAGGACGACATTGCCAGTGGCCCACCTGCCCTTTTGCTCACCACTCAGAACTCGACCCAACTTGTGCAGCGCTATGCCGAGAAGAAGCGTCTCCGTGTAGACCAGATTGCAGAGGTTAACAGCTTCCTCAAGGTACGAATCTGTTTATATTCTTCTTCACCTTACTTACGGCCTTTCAGGATCCTCCTGCCGTGCGCGATGCCAAAATCCTCATCAACATTCTCCAGGTCGGCAACCAGGTCAACGCCATTGTGGTTGCAACTCCGGAGTATCAAGTTTCCGCCAGTCTTGAGGTACGGCTTCATGTTCTCATCTCTTAAATACCTACTGAAAATCAATCAGAAAACTCTGCACAACTTCGCCGCCGCTATTCTTCTTTCCAGCAAAATCAGCGCCTACAAGGGTGCTGTTCCCACCAATACCTTGCTCGTACGTGTACACATCCCTTTTGCGTTGCATCGCGGTAATCTAATTTCAGAATATACTTCGGAAAAATCGCTTCGATCTGCCCCCAGGCATCGAGAACAAGCCGGCTGACTACGCCAAGGTGGTAGCCTCTGTACAGGACGCCTTCACCCAGCTACGCTCCAAATTCAAAAAAGCAGTGTGTGACTTTTGGTGTTTTATTCATGTCGACCTTTTCTAACCTTCAGCACAGTTGAGCGCTAGTCTGAAGGTCAACAAACAGGACAAGGAGCACGCACCAGGCCCCAAACATCAAAATATCTTCAAGCTGACTGGGATCTTCGTCGAAAATACCCGCTGCTCGGTCACCATCGAGCTCTGCGCTCGAGTCGCACTGATGGTAAGCATCTAAGTTTCGTTGTCTCGAGGCGATGAATATTCACCATCCTGTAGCGCCAGGTTTACCTTGTGCGGCCCGGTGTCAAATTTTGGGACCGACTCGACTTGACCCTCGCCGAGATTCGCACTAAGGCGGGCGGGAATGCGAAAAAAATCACCAAGTACGTCCATTCCTTTTGCGATCGCTAATTAATTTTGATTGTGATCCATCAGGGCTTTCGCGCACATCCTGACCAAGGATCAAGACCTGCACGGCATCAAGACTAACGACCCGGAGATTCCGCAGAGCGATGTCGATGGGTTCCAGCAGGAGGTCGATGACCTCATCGACGC
The DNA here is from genome assembly GCA_029378375.1 of Mycena olivaceomarginata. Classification (NCBI taxonomy): domain Eukaryota; kingdom Fungi; phylum Basidiomycota; class Agaricomycetes; order Agaricales; family Mycenaceae; genus Mycena; species Mycena olivaceomarginata. Next base: position 6,367 of record JARKIC010003387.1, on the reverse strand, counting down.
CGGACTCAATGATGTCGCAACCTCGGCGGCAGCCCAGGTCACTCCGTCTACTCCCACTGCTCAACAGGCTGGAGGCGCCGTCGCGGATGACTAAATTAGACTTTTGTACTGCTTGCGCACTGAAATATATTTGATTTATGCGGTATTTTGACAGACATTTATGAGAATGGCCGCCATCTGTAGATGAATTGTCGGTAACAGATGAGCATCTCCCTAGCACCATCCTTCCATGCAGCTGGCTACCATACAAACCTGGTTCCACGCTGGACCCATAGGAGACCAAGGCTGGAATCCAGCCTTCGATCGGCTGGATTCCAGCCTTCACCAACATGTGGTGCACATGCCGAGTCCAGCCGCAGGCCACATGGGGAGAATTTGGCGGTGTAGATACAGCACGCCAAAATGCCAGACAAGAATGATGCATGATGCCGTGATCTCAGGCTGTCTATTCAAGGCTTGCAAGCTGTTATCGCACTCACCGTCTCTTTCTCTGCTACCACCACGCTCTGCCATCGATGGATAGTGAATATGACTCGGAGGACCCCTCCCTCTCTGGCTGCACCCCAGATTATCCCGGGCACGCATCGTACGCTCTCCTCATCCCCATCCAGGATTGTATCTGACCTGATCTCCATCTGATCATTTCTTGGTCCTGTAGTATAAATGGGGGGTGCCATTTTTTCGGGTTCACACAACTTCACTGTGGCCGGCGGAATCTTCAACAACGTCACGAAAATCTCCAATTGTCCCGTTCCTCGAGGTACATCGTTGGACCTGAGCCCTGGCTATGTTGTGCTGAATATTGGATAGATTTCCCCGTGATCCCTCTGGGAGAAATACATCTTCAACGTCAACTAACCTTAGATAAATTCTCGGGGCGCTATGAACGAGCAAGTGTTCGCTGCGCGTACAGTGCGAGAATAAAGGGCGGGCAGTCTACTAATACTGTGGCTCTATACCAGGGAGATGGGGCAGAACAAGTCTGTATTCTGATTATTTGTATGTCCTTTCTGTCTTACTGTATATTGCAGGCTTGGCGAAAGGACATTTCACGATATTCATGCCTGCGGTCAGAGTGGCCGGTGTGACACTAGGGTATTGTGGATAACAACTTGTCTAGGCATCCGACCTTCGTTCAACTTTGGGCCGTCACCTCATCTCCTACGATATACGGCGCAGTTTTCCATGATGGTGGGGCCGCTGCGTGAAATTCCGAGAATTGTTAAGCCTGATACTGGTTAGATCTAATACCCTTCGAATATCACCTGGAGAGCTATCACGACTCATATGTCCTGACCCTATATACTCATGTCTACTGCGTGCGTGGTTCTAGAAAAATTCTACCCTCTACCCTGCTGTATGTTGACATTTCTGCAGAGCCCAGAGTTTTGGGTATGACGGTTGAATCTTATTAACTAGCCATCTGACACTGGTGCAGGAGGCGAATGACTATTTCTCGGCTGTTTTCCAACAACGATTAGTGATTTCTTCGAACGTCTAGATGCCTAATTCTTTTTAACACAAGTCTTAGTGCCTCACTGAGTGCACCTTTTGGATGTGTCGTTCAACTGGCCAGCTCTGCACAGACATTAGGCCCAGCAACATAGCCCAGTTGTCCCGGAGCCCTGTTTCGAATGGAATGAATACCCTCATCCAAGAAATCGAGAACCTGTCACTACAGAAGTATCATGAAATCTGCTATTGGGATTTGTCTCAACCCCGGCACATTACTACGTCCACCCGCATAACAGTCAATCTGGGAGCAGTATTGTCTTGGCCCTCGTGTGAACGGCTGCAAGAGACGTTTGAAATCGCAGCCTTGGTAAATGTGGAGGCTCCTCGGCGTCTCTGGTCGAGAAGGATTGGTATCGGCGAGGGATCTAAGGTTATGGAAAATGGCTGGACGCGGTATCTAACTTGTGCTGTGAAAATGATTTGCATTGATCTGTCTTCTCAGGTATCGCGGCTGTGATATAGGGAAATGTACCCTCCGGTTACACTTATGGTATTGGAACCCCGAGTGCTGGCTCAGTCAAGCCAACCGTGTTTTCAAGCACCTCCAGATTTCTGAGAATTTCCAGGACTATGGTAGTTTTTAGCTTGCTTAATTATCATTGGTTGACCAGCTTCAACAGTTGTTGTGGACGACATTGCTTTTGAAATTCACCTCACAGCGGAATGCCACTCTCCCGGTTACCTATTTGTCACCCCAGCAAAAGATTTCGAAGCTGGGCCATCCTCTTTCCGGTGGCCCGATTATCCGGTCTATTGGTCACTCGATTCTTCTGGTGGTGAACGCCTCAGTACAGAAGAGGCGAACAAACTCGGATTTCCTGCTCTTCAATTCAATATAAGGATCCGGGGGAAGTTCTGGAATGCCGATGTATATGCTGGACTTGGCCAGTTCCACCACGGGAAGGGTTTTAATCCAATCAGCGAGGAGGTTTCATTGCATCTTGGGGACCAGCTTTATCAGGTCTCTGGGGAGACGGACTGTCCAGTTGATCAGGGTAAGTGAACAGTCCTGTGCGAACCTTTCTCCATTGAATCGCCACGAAGAGGACGAGGAGGGTCCTATCTCGGTGCATACAGAGGACAAACAGCTTATACCGTTCACAAGTCACGACGAACCACCTCCTTCATCGGCGCTTGAATTCACTATGTATCTGCAGATGACACTGATCGTGATTCTCGCACTATTTCGGTTATTCGGATGCATTGAAGTGAATCATTGACCTCGATCACTGTAACTCATGCTTCTGGAGTGGAATATAATTAACTTTTTCTGCACCTTGGTGGTCTTTATGGACCATCAATCACAATTTTGTTGCATTACCTCTCGCGGCGCTCTCCGTCAAATCTCCGTTCACCTTTGTGGTTGATTTCCTGACTCCCTCGTCACGACAGAAATCTACGGTAAAATGGCATTTGAACACTCTTCTTGGACCTACAGGACTTCAACGGAACACACTGCTCGGAAGTAGACTGAATGCCAGTACACTTCCTGCATCTTGTCCAGTCCTTGCCGCGGCGAACACAAGGTCATGATTCTCTCGTATCTCATATTGATTTCATATCTGTTTTATTACGACCTCGGTCGACGGTCACAGAGGTCCCATCCAGTCGAAACACGAGGTCCTCAGGTGACGAACTGACCTAAATTTGTAAATACAGCACGCCAAAATGCCAGACAAGAATGATGCATGATGCCGTGGCTTGCAAGCCGTTATCGCCAAGGTTATCGCACTCATTGTCTCTTTCTCTGCTACCACCACACTCTGTCATCGATGGATAGTGAATATGACTCGGAGGACCCCTCCCTCTCTGGCTGTACTGCAGATTATCCCGGGCACGCATCGTACGCTCTCCTCATCCCCATCCAGGATTGTATCTGACCTGATCTCCGTCTGACTGTTTCTTGGTCCTGTAGTGTAAATGGGGGTGCCATTTTTTCGGGTTCACACAACTTCACTGTGGCCGGCGGAATCTTCAACAACATCACGAAAATCTCTCCCGTTCCTCGAGGTACATCGTTGGACCTGAGCCCTGGCTATGTTGTGCTGAATGTTGGATAGACTTCCCCGTGATCCCTCTGGGGAGAAATCCACCTTCAACGTCAACTAACCTTGAATAAATTCTCCAGTCGCTATGAACGAGCAAGTGTTCGCTGCGTGTACAGTGCGAGAATAAGGGGCGGGCAGTCTACTAATACTGTGGCTCTATATCAGGGAGATGGGGCAGAACAAGTCTGTATTCTGATTATTCGTTGTCCTTTCTGTCTTACTGTATACCACAGGCTTGGCGAAAGGACATTTCACAATATTCATGCCTGCGGTCAGAGTGGCCGGTGGGACACTAGGGTATTGTGGATAACATCTCGTCTAGGCATCCGACCTTCGTTCAACTTTGGGCCGTCACCTCATCTCCTACGATATACGGCGCAGTTTTCCATGACGGTGGGGCCGCTGCATGAAACGCCGAGAATCGTTAAGCCTGATACTGGTTAGATCTAATACCCTTCGAACATGACCTGGAGAGCTATCACGACTCATACGTCCTGACCCTATATACTCATGTCTACTGCGTGCGTGGTTCTAGAAAAAATCTACCCTGCCATATGTTGACATTTCTGCAGAGCCCAGAGTTTTGGGTATGACGGTTGAATCCTATTAACCAGCCATCTGACACTGGTGCAGGAGGCGAATGACTATTTCTCGGCTGTTTTCCAACAACGATTAGTGAGCTCTCCCAACATCTAGATGCCTAATTCTTTTTGACAAAGTCTTAGTGCCTCACTGAGTGCACCTTTTGGATGTGTCGCTCAACTGGCCAGCTCCGCACAGACATCAGGCCCAGCAACATAGCCCAGTTGTCCCGGAGCCCTGTTTCGAATGGAATCGCTCTCTTGAATACCCTCATCCAGGAAGTCGAGAGCCTGTCACTACAGAAGTATCATGAAATCTGCTATTGGGATTTATCTCAACTCCGGCACATTTCCATGTCCACCCGCGTAACAGTCAATCTGGGAGCAGTATTGTCTTGGCCCTCGTATGAACGGCTGCAAGAGACATTTCAAATCGCGGCCTTGGTAAATGTGGAGGCTCCTCGGCGTCGCTGGTCAATTAATATCGGCGTGGGATCTAAGGTTATGGAAAATGACTGGACGCGGTATCTAACTTGTGCTGTGAAAATGATTTGCATTGATCTGTCTTCTCAGGTATCGCGGCTGTGATATAGGGAAATGTACCCTCCGGTTACACTTATGGTATTGGAACCCCGAGTGCTGGCTCAGTCAAGCCAACCGGATTTTCAAGCACCTCCAGATTTCTGAGAATTTCCAGGACTATGGTAGTTTTTAACTCGCTTAATTATCATTGATTGACCAGCTTCAACAGTTGTTGTGGACGACATTGCTTTTGAAATTCGCCTCGCAGCGGAATGCCACTCTCCCGGCTACCTATTTATCGCCCCATTAAAAGATTTCGAAGCTGGGCCATCCTGTTTCCGGTGGCCCGATTATCCGGTCTATTGGTCACTCGATTCTTCTGGTGGTGAGCGCCTCAGTACAGAAGAGGCGAACGAACTCGGATTTCCCGCTCTCCAATTCAATACAATGATCCGGGGGAAGTTCTGGAATGCCGATGTATATGCTGGACTTGGCCAGTTCCACCACGGGAAGGGTTTTAATCCAATCAGCGAGGAGGTTTCATTGCATCTTGGGGACCAGCTTTATCAGGTCTCTGGGGAGACGGACTGTCCAGTTGATCAGGGTAAGTGAACAGCCCTGTGCGAACTTTTCTCCATTGAATCGCCACGAAGAGGACGAGGAGGGTCCTATCTCGGTGCATACAGAGGACAAACAGCCCAAACCGTTCACAAGTCACGACGAACCACCTCCTTCATCGGCGCTTGAATTCACTATGTATCTGCAGATGACACTGATCGTGATTCTCGCACTATTTCGGTTATTCGGATGCATTGAAGTGAATCATTGACCTCGACCACTATAACTCATGCTTCCGGAGTGGAATATAATTAACTTTTTCTTGCACCTTGGTGGTCTTTATGGACTATCGATCGCAATTTTGTGGCATTACCTCTCGCGGCGCTCTCCGTCAAATCTCCGTTCACCTTTGTGGTTGATTTCCTGACTATGCGCGCAATTGTCCCATTCCATCGTCACGACCGAAATCTACGGTAAAATGGCATTTGAACACTCTTCTTGGACCTACAGGACTTCAACGGAACGCAGATTCAACTGTGTCTGAGACTGAATGTTCCGACTTTGCCCCCGACAAGCTCCGAAAGTCATGACATGATCTCCAAGCTTGGCGTAGTCATGGCTCTCACGAACTTCATCTTCTGCCCCTCCCTGAACCCTTCGACATTGACGCTCTTCTCCTCGCTCCACTGGGCTGCTTCGTTACTTTGGCAACATGCAAATGTTCAAATGTGTGGTGGTGGCAGGAGATGCTGCGGTGGGAAAGGTGTCGCAGCTCTGAAATCGTCCATCGCGCCACTGATCTCTGAGTCTGGTGCAAGACCTGTTTACTCATCTCATACACGACCAACAAGTTATTCACTGAATATGTGCCTGCTGTATGTCGTGGTCGCCTCTTCATTCCTCGAGTGACTGGATCATTCCTTGCCTCGCCAAGTCCCAGTCGCGCATGCACCCAGAAGACTGGGACAGCACTCCTAGTACGACAACACCGGTGAGATCCAGCACCACTGGACCAATTCACTGACTGGTACCAATCTGAGTCTCGTCGAGGCAATTGAGGCGAGAGTCTTTCTTACGATTAAGTTCCAATCTCATGTTGTTTTTGTAGCGCCCGGGAGGTCGATGAGACTGTCGCTCAAGAAA
>JARKIC010003386.1:0-23589 GCA_029378375.1 Mycena olivaceomarginata | reverse complement strand
TGATCACATGGCAAATAGGCAGTGCATTGGTGTTTCGGTTGTTACTCCAACATTGGTTTCCGTGGCGTCGGAGAACTTAGGAGACCCAATGTTCGGGTTTCCTAACACTGGGGCACGAGCCATGGGCGTGGGTTCATGGCCTTCGGTGGGAATAGGTTCGACACTTGCCATGGTGTTTGCCATGTCCGAGGTCGTTCTTCTTTGTTCTATTGTCACACTGCCGTGTTTGTTCTGGATCAATGATGTTATGTTGCAATCAAGTGGCCGGCATTTGTTGAGTTAAACAAGACACGCCACCGCTTCGCTCTGGCAACTTGCACAATCAAAGGAGATTGAAATGAATTGAATTGCACACTATGTTAATAACAAAGGATACAGTTTGCCGGTACAGAGGATGATGCAGACAACGATAATGCTTTTGAACAGTTTGATGAGGAAGAGATTGAGAGAGTTAACTTGGAAGCCGAGTGCGGAGAAGCAGCTGGATTTGAGCAATCCCAAGTAAAGCTGTCCAGTGGCGATGGAAATTGCTGTGGAAACAAATCTTGTAGAATTTTGACAGTACTTGAGGTGTTGAGGAAGTTGAAGCAGGTTTTGGTGGTCAACAAAGTACAGTGTACGAAGCCAATGCAGGAATGGTTGAAGCCAGGTAAGAAGGGCAAGATGTTTGATTAACACCAGTCAAGAAGGCTAGAATCAGGTGAGTGAGGTGAAAGTAAAATCAAGTGAGAGCAGATGAATATAGTAACGGGGAAGGGGTGAGGAGGCTTGTCTTTTATCCAGGCCACGGTGATGTGGCTGGAGTGAGAAAAATTGAAGGATACGTGGACTCTCGGCCATATGATTATGATCATGCTGCACCGTGTGCAGCAGCGACTGCGATTCACTGTGTCCTGTCAAGAAAAGGCTGTGTGCGGGTTAGCTGTTCGGCTGCAAATGAAAAGGCTGTGTTGAATAGCACAGAAAGTGAGGACAAATGGGGTTAAGGCAAGAGAAAGAGCAGAGAGGACGCAAAAAGAGGATGACTATATGGAGAAATCACACAGGTTTCGTAGGATTTCATTAAAGAACGGTTAATCCACATTAGAGTTCACGAGGTTCCTTTGGGACAAGAAATGAGAATATCAAAGGACTTGAGCATGCGAGGCACAGGCGTAGCTGCAAAAGGGAAGGGCTGGGCAATAACCTTCATTTTAAAAAATTCAATGTTGCGTAAATTTCTACTTACAACAGTATATGCAAAGTGCACAGATCTATAAGTGAGTTGTGAGCTTTTGAGAAACAATTTTCCAGAGATTCCACCGGGAGCCTGTACAATATAACAAGTGAGTTGTTGATGGCCAGTCTCAGTCTCTCTCTCTCTCCCGCCCCGTAGCACCTCGTAGCCTATGCGTCCCACTCAAGCTCGACACAACAGAAACATTTATACCCCCGCCCATCCACGAGTTTCTCTAAGGCTCAGTCGTCCCGCTGAAGTGTGAGACGTTCCAGAAACGGCCTCGGTGACCCTCGGCGTGTACAAAACAAGGGTTTGGAAGATAAAATACATAGAACAGTAAGCCTAATTACACAGTCTGTGAGTGCTAAGAGCATTCTAGGGGCACTCTTTGAGAACAACTGCTCTGCAGGGGTTGGATGTTGAGTGCTGAGCTTCTAATAGGACTCTTTCACCCTGCTCATTCTCTTTTGTGCACGTGATTTTCTTTACACAAGTGAACCTCACCTGTGCCGAGTGATTTTTTCCATGTTGAGCAACCTATATTGACCAAATTCTAATGAAATGCTGCAAGTTTATTCTAAGTACGGCGGTCGCATACGAGACAGAATTGGTTGCCGGCCCTGAGGCCGAAACCCCTATATTTTCTCATGTCTTTGCTTTTCCCTTTGTCTCACAGGCACCCAGGACCTCTGCCATGGCAAATGCCATGGCAAGTGTTGACGTACGTATGAACTTACGGTTATGGTGTTTGTTTGTAGTGTAATTTTGAGTGTTATCGTATCCAGTGGTTCAAACCCCGATCGGTTTGCAAACTCATGTACTTCGTGACGCTTCTGTGTCAGCCCTCAGTGCGTCCGGGGACTAGGATCCGTCTGTACGGGTTCCTAGTCCCTAACGTCTTCTGTGTCCCGTGGCGCAGACTCCCTGAGTCTGCGGCTTAGAATCCGAGGCCGGGTTTCAACCGTGAGAAGGACACGTGGTGGCGTCATGAGAGTCCCGTGCTGTTAAGACGTGTCTGTATCCATACAGACGTGTCGCGCGAAAAAGTAGAACCGGGTGATTCATGACAAAGAGCACTCCAGGCTCAAGTCCAAGAACCAAAAATCCAGCCAAAGTAAGGCCTGAGAATAGACGAGGTAGAATCTACTGTACAGGGGAGATTCTACCGAGTTTATATACCTTTCTACATAAATCAAATACAATCACAATCGGTTACTGTATCCAACATTAAGGAACATTAATGCTGATGCTCCTAGTCCCTATGTGTTATCACCACAGCATCTGTCGCCATTCAGGAGTAGTCGTCTTGGCATGTATATCAGGAGTGAATATCCACCAACATAAAGGAGTGTAGTCATGGCCCATTGGATATGGTCATCGGCATACAGGAGTCCGGGTTGTTAGCACAAAGAACCTGGGTTGCATATGGTGTCATGCCCTCGTTGTATAGAGTCCTGGGTTACTTGCGATAAGAACCTGGGTGGTAAAGTGGTGAGGAATCCATGTCTGTATGGATTCTGAATAAAGGTCCAAGGGATGTTCATGTCCCTGAGGTCGTATATCGCTGTCTGCCATCTCGAGCTCTCCATTAGAGTCAAATGAGTGTTGTGGGCCAGGGAATAACTCAATCAAGGACGGGTTATTCCCAAAAAGGAATGTGGTAGAATCTGAAAAAGGATATCTGTGATGCTGAGTCAGGGTGATTCATGACAGAATAGTTGGCGGGATTCGCGCATGATGGAAGAAAAACACCTGCCGGTTGGGTTATACCATAGGTGTCGGATGAGGCCATGGCAGTCGAGCCTGTGGCCGTTATGTATGTAGCAGCAAGTAGACTGGCTTTTGAGCGCCGAGTTACTTATACTGAAGTTTGAGTCTGAGTAGTGTGTGCAAAAGTGGTGGCAGTGGCATCATTCTCTTCCTTCAATGCCGTACTTACCTCTTGTTTCTCGAATGCCTAGAGGACTCATGAACATTCAATCTGAACAGAAAATGGAGAAGACAAACTCCGGATTGGATTTGTCATGCGTACCGGGAAAAAATGTGTGTACTGGTACTCTGGCTCGTACTTTCGATGCACGGACGGTCACGTGAGACACAAAGAGTGTAAAACAAAGTGTTAATTAACGAGATTCGCTTACTGTAACCGCGCTCACCAAACGGGTGAAAGAGGGCGGCTTGCCTGAAAATTTTGTCCGAAATTTTTCAAGAGAACTCGAAAAATATAGCCAAACGTGTACACAAAATTGGACAAGCTTCAATCCGAAATACCATGAAAAAGAGTTCAGCGGTCTAGAAGCATTACGCGCCGACTGTGGAGGTCCTCTCGGACTACCCGCACGTGAGCCTCCGAAAGCAAGTAATTATAACGATCGCTTCACAAGAGCCACTAATAAGTAACGGCGAAGATACTTACTTGTATTAGGGATCGGCACCGTATCCGTATATGGTACGTGATACGTACGTACGGTACGGGAAAATACCCGTACCGTCGGCCATCTCGGTGCAAAAGTTATGACCGTACGTATACGGTACGGTCCCGTATTTGGCCGTACCGTATACGGGCCATACGGCCGTATACGGTGGATACGGTCAAGCTGTCAATCACATCAAAATTGCCTCATTTATCCGTGCCGTTCTGTCCTCGGACAGGTCGGGAGTCCTCGGCACTGATCGGCACCGGATTGGTGAACGATGTGGGCTCCGCGATGATCACTTGGATGTTGTTGTGGTGTTCAGAAGCATCGGAACGGCAGTGGTATTGCCGACTGACGTTGCTACTCATGGCATGCCCGCCGATGCTCTGAAACTATTCTTAAATGAGGATGTGGTGTTGTAGATAGACTTAGGATGAAATTGGAGTACTTTGAAAATCCCTATGATGGTTCTCAACAACTCAAACAATCAAAATGCTCCGTAAGTCCGTATACGGCCGTATTAGGTCCGTACCGTACCGTGGAGCCAGGTCAGCCTCCGTATCTTGCCGTACCGTAGGCTTCCGTATGCCGTATGGCCCGTATTTGGCCCCGTACCGTATACGGTACGTACGGCGCCGATCCCTAACTTGTATGCGCCTGGTTTTCGCTGACACATCAACTCTCCCCTCCAATTCCCTACGATCTTCTCCACACTCCGCTTATCAAAGACTCTAGAGAAGATTACGTGCTGGTCTGACTAGGGAGTACCAATCCCCGAACCTCGGAATATCGATTCAATAGGCTGACGCATGCATTCTTGGCATGGACGCGCGTTCCGTAGCTCGGAACCGGCTATGCGGCTCCTTCGTCTTGAACTTTTGCATGTCCGCAGCGACTCTGAAGTCCCGACTCTCGGAATATCAGCGCTGACGAAGCCCCATCGAGGTATAAGGATGTTGGAGGTCGTCGAGCAGCTGCTTCAACTTCACTTTCACACCTCAAACAATGTCCTCCTACGTTATTACTGGCGCTTCCAGGGGAATCGGCGTCCGAGGATTCACTTTATCTCCCTTGTCGTTGAAAAACGTCTTTTTTAGCTTGAATTCGTCAGGCAGCTGAGTGCCAACAGCGAGAACAAAGTCTTCGCCCTTGTTCGCAACAAACTACGGCCACCAAGCTCAAGAATTTGGCCAGGAATAACATTACAATTCTCGAGGCGGATGTTACTGATGGGAAGGCTCTTCAAGTATGTGTCCCGGGCTACAGTCTCCTGTCGAAGCTGACCTTTATGCAGCTTGCAGCAGCCGAGGTTTCAAAAGCCACTGACAACAAATTGGACTATTTGATCAACAACGCTGGCGCGTCTACGGACCCAGGGCTGACCCTAGACCAATTGTGAGTCCAGTTTCCCCAAAGGTAAAAAACACCTATGTTTCAACCCAATTTAGCCCAGCCCAGAGGCCGTCGAAAAAGATCTAGTGGAAAATGTATGACATTGCCTCACCTGATTTTATCTCACATTAAATCTATGGATCTAGTTCAAAAGCAATACCATCAGCGTAGTCCACAGCACCAACGCATTCCTTCCGCTTCTCAAGAACGGCTCAGCCAAGAGAGTGCTCACTGTGAGCAGTGCTCATGGGGATCTCGATCTGACCCTAACGTGGGGAATCCACCGCCCGGCTGCTGCTACTCGATTGCCAAGGCTGCCTTAAACATTGTCGTAGCCAAGTACGCCGCTCAATACAAAGCCGAGGGCTTTGTATTCCTATCCATTAACCCGGGAATCGTGGACACTTCAGCCGACGCCACGTCTGAGCGTCAGTCACCTTCCTTTCTCTTCTTCCTTGATGCCACATCCTAACTTGATTCTCGCAGCATCCGCAGGAACTCTCGCCGAGAATGTCTCGCTGTCCAAGGCAATCACCCCACACCTACCAAACTTCAAAGGTTCCCATCACTCCTGAGGAATCAGTCAGGTTGCAGTTGGAAGTTTTCAACAGGTGGACTGTCGAGGAGACTGGCGCGTTTTGTTTCCCAACACGGGAATAAACAATGGGTATCGTGATTATTAAAATTGAAATACACGAGCCTTGCATAGGTCCGACGTACTTACTCGTTCATACACGGATACCTAAGTACCTCTTCCAATTCGATTCCTCTCGGCTCTGCGAGAAGAAAAAAAAAAGAATTGTACGTTGCAAACAGGCAGTTTGGGTGTGCCCACTTGACGCAGTGCAAGCTGCCGTATCCGGTCGTGCAGTTTACGAAAGACGAGTTTGTTTTAAAACAAGCGGACAGCCCAAATTACGGTGAGAGAGATTGTCGTTGGCTAGTATACAACAAAGAGATTCGCTACAGATCCAATATAGATAGCAAAGGTACGCACCCAACGACCTACTTATTCGCACTCATTCCACTCTGCATCAAAAACCCGGATACCCCTTCGCAAAAGCCGACGGCCTCCACTCCCGCAGTTCGCCCTGCACCCCGCCGCCTGTGCGCTCGATCCCATCCCCTTCCTCAGCCAGCGGACGTCCCTCGCCCGCACCGCGCGCAATGCCGCAGGCGAGGAAGCAGGGCGCTCGAGCACAGTCCAGAAGTCGGGGTCGGGCCGGGGCACGGAGAGGATCTGTAGTGGGTGGGAGGTTCCGGCGGGGATGGTGAGCTGAGATGGGAGGGGCCCGCATCAAGGGAGAGTGACGGAGGGTGGGCGACGTGCATAGCACGGTATGCGGGGGATGGATGGAGCCTCGTTGGCCATGATTTGGGGGTAAAGAGGAGGAAGACCGTAAAGAGGCGCCGTGAGTCGCAATGAACTGCGAAGAGAGGGCGGTGGGGACGTCGTCGTATGGGGTTATGGTTAGTTTCTGGAGAGTGGGAAGGGGGGAGAGAAGGAGGGAAAGAAGAAGTGTTGATGAGCAGACAGAGATGATAGTCAGTGTTCGCAGACATGGCAAGGCGAAAGGGATAAATGAATCGGGGACCGATAGTTCTGCAGTTTGGAATGCAGGGTCCATTTCTGCGGGATCGAGTCCTCGACCAATTAATTCGAGTTCCTCGAGGTTTGGGCAGCATCGGAACAACTGTATGAGTGGTTCTTCCATTTCAGGGCCAGACGGCGTGTAACTGATGCCTTCGAGAGCGCGAATATTATCGGCCCCCGCACGTTGTCCCAGAGACTCCATGGCTCGCCGGCTGAGGACAAACGACGGATTCATAGACAGACGCGCGAGGAAAGGGCACCAATGCGAATAATTTCACGAGCAGTGAGTCTAGGACGAGTGCTTGTGTGCGTCCAGGTATATTCAATGCAAGATAAATTGAGTATCTGCACCCATCTGCCAGGTGTCGAGAATGGGATTCGTCGAATCGAATCCCATCGCTGGTCCGCAAAGTGTAGTCGTGCCACGAATTTCTCGAGGGTAATGAATGTTTGAATTTGCAACGCGTGCGTACAGCAGCGGGGCAACACAATTTCCTCGTGCATTCGAGTTGGTACATTTGGGGAGAGACGCCGGTTGAGCACTAACCTTGAACCGTCCTGCATACGGTAAGCAACGACCATAACTGGCGCAGGCCCGGCTGAATCGCCACGAATTCAAAGATCGCCGACCAAAGTTCCGACGGCAAGGATGGCACTATTTTTGGAGGCGGCAGAAGAGCGACGAGGAAGAACGAGCCAGCGTGTTGCGCATAGGGGCGGGGACGCAGCAATATGCTATGGGTGCACGACATAGAGGGTGCGGAGAAAGATCCTGGATGATCCTAATAAAGTATCGTGGAGGTACACACGACTGCTCCGTTTTGATCCCGTTGACAGTCGATATTTTTTGGTTCTAAGTAGTCGGACCCATTGTCCGTTTTCCGCCCCTCCACACGTAGTACATTCGTTCCATCCCATTACACAGTACATATTCATTTGGGCCCCAGAATATCCGCCATGGATTCAACAAATTTGTCATAGTCGTCCTTCGCGCCCTTGGCAGCTGGCGTCTCTTTGGCGCTCACCTTCCCGGTCGCAGCCGAGGACGCATTGACTGTCGGAGGGGCCCCGAATTTCCCCTTGAGAGAACCCAACAAATCGGGACGCACAGGCAACGATTCCTCTGCCGCAGAACTTGCGGTCCCCGGTTTGTTCGGCAGCGTGCTGAGCGACGGCGCGGCGTTCACTCGCGACGAGGAGGCACTCGACGCAGCGACAGCCTTTTTGCGCTTCACATTCGAAGGCACAAACGACGTCGCTTCCTTTTTGAAGTCTCGCAGCTCGGGCGCCGCGAAGACGGTCGCGGACATTAGTTTCGCGCTTTCGAGGGCGGCGACGGGCTTTGGCGGGAGCGACGCGGACCCTGGGGGACGACAGAGCCGGGTTTGGGAGGAAGAGCAGAATGCGAGTGCCCGCCGCTCTGTGGGCCTGGAAGGTCTGGTGCGGAATATTGGATAAGGGGTCTTGCATGGAGGATGGGTTCCGAACAGGTGGATAGAATCCAGGGGGCGGTGGCGGTAGTGCGAACCCTTGGGGAGGGAAATTGGGGAAGTTTGGAGGCGGCGGGGGGAGTACACCCATTGAAGGAAAGCCCGGGGGGAAGCTTGCTCCCGGGAATCCGGGAGGGCGAGGAGGAAGATTGTTTGGAGGGAAGCCAGGCGGTGGTGGAGGAAGCGGAGTATTGGATGGTCGAGGAGGTAGTGATCCAGGGAGAGCCATAGGAGGAGGCGGGGGAGGATGTGGAGGCAGGAAAGGTGGGGCGGGAGGCAGGCTCGATGCTGAAGACGAATTAGTATGAATTGAACAGAAATAATGGAGTATTTACTCGACCCGGGCGGCGGTCCCTCGGGCATTGGGATATCATCATCGCTATCATCCTCTTCTGCTTCTGGAGGAGGTCCCTCGGGCATGGCCACATCGTCATCTTTGAAAGAGTCAGACGATAATATGTTGAGCAGCGCGGACGTACCATCATCGTCCGAGTCGTCACTGTACACCTCACCCGGCTGCCGGGCTAGCATGCAAGTAGTGAGTGAGACAAAGTCAACGGGGAAAAATATAAACCTACGTCGCTCCTGATACGGCATCCCTGGCGGAGCCACGCCAAAGGGATTCATGACTGGATCATAATATATGCTGCGTTCCGGATGTCGGGGGAGCCCATTCTTGTCGAAGAAATTGCGGCTCGGCAACAAGACCTCATCGTCGGGTTTGGCGTTATCCTTGTTTCTATAGACGAGTCTTCGCTGCTCAGGATGCTCCTTGAGATATTCTTCTTTTTTCTGGTATATTTTGTCCAGTTCCGCTTTGGCTTCTGCGTAACGAGCCTTGTCCTTAGGTTCTACCGCGAATTCAAGACGTTCTACTTCCTCAGCGAGCTCTGCTTGCGGTTAGCGACTGATCGATTTCATCCAACAATAGGCTCACCAGTAGTGTCCTTCTTCACAAGCGCAAAGTCGCGCGCTTTGGATCGTTCTGCCTTGTTCTACTGCATGGTATCACGTCAGAATTTCCCCACCTTCCTGGGACTCCACTCGCCTTCTTAAGTTCTTTCTTGCGAAGAGCCTTTCCTACGCAATGTTTGTAACAATAGGTTTCGGAAAAGGTGTAAACTCACGGTGGGCATCCGCTGGATTCAGATTTTCTTCGCCATGGATTACAGAAACGAAATTCGGACAACGGATGTTGTCGATAGCGTGTCTGTTAGAGAGATGGATATTTTCTCTTCTTCTTCGGCCCGTCGCGTCGCGTACAATCTATCCACACCGTTGAAGCACAGAAATAAAACGCGTGGAAGTTTTAGAGACCTAGATTCATGCGAAATGATTTGTCATCCACACCTTGATTTGGACGGTCACTGGGCGGCGACTCGACGCCCACAAAACACCCACAAAACGCGTGAAAGCTCGCATGGGACGCGTCGTTGGGTCTTCTGTCTTTACCAATTAGCTATAGGAGCTTTTGGTATTGTTCTGAACTTCTCTGCTTGTCTGCTGGCTGTTCCTTTTCTGCAACACCTCGGCTTCTTCAATCGCGACTGCTTGTAGCCCATATTATCAGTTACTCTCTACACCACACCCCAAGGTTCTCAGGATTTCAGTCGGAACACACAGTAAAGCAGCCATGGCATCGAACTATAACGTGGGAGGCCTCCTACTCATTGGGCTCATATTTCATGTGGTGTACATCTGCTCTGGTTAGTACACTGTGCTCGACTGCAATTACCAGTTCCAATCTTATTATTCAGTGTTCGACTGCTACTTTACTAGTCCCGTTGTGCACGGAATGCAAAGCCACAGGCTCAGCTCAGCTGAATCCAAACGACTTGTCCTCATCGTAGGTAGGTAGAATTGTCATCGTGGATGTGGTATTCCCTCTTACAGTTCAAAGGCGATGGACTTCGTGCAGATCTGTTATTCACAAGAACGGTTTCCAACCTGGCATACCAGACGGCCCGGAAATTGTTGCACCATATTTGAGGTCCATTGTCGAAAGCAGGGGGGCGTTTGGGGTGTCTCACACGCGGGTTCCTACTGAGAGCAGGCCCGGCCATGTCGCACTTATTGGTCAAAATTTCTCCTTTATGGTCTTCATATTTTGACTGAGACTTGTCAGGCGGTATGTACGAATGTCTCCGCCGTAACAAAGGCAAGGCTCTCACTGTCGACCCTCATTTTCTAACATTTAGCCCCAGGGTTGGAAAACGAATCCCGTAGGTCAAGTTCGTCACATTTGACTCGAAAACCGTTACCGATTCGTGCAGGTGGACTTCGACTCGGTATTCAATAAATCTTCGACGACATTTTCATTTGGATCTCCGGATATCCTGCCCATGTTCTCCCATGGCGCAACGCCCGGGAAGGTCATGACCTGGTGTTACGACGCGGATGAGGAGGACTTTACGAAAGGCTTGTGGATTTGTTCACGCCTCTTTCCTCATTAATGTGTCTTAGACGCGACGGGTCTTGATATTTGGGTCTATGATCACCTCGAAAGCCTTCTTCAAAACGCGACTACAAATGCTACCTTGAACTCGCAGCTACGTGCCCCCGGCACTGTACTTTTCCTTCATCTACTCGGTCTAGATACCACTGGCCACTCGTACCGGCCTTTCTCTCCGGTACCCCACTCGCAGTAATAGCCGATGTCGTTGAGCCTCTCTGCAGGAGTACATGAAAAACATTCAAGTCGTCGACCAAATTGTTCGTCAGACTGAAACCCTTCTGCAACAATTTTACCAGGACGATGATACCAGTATATCTTCACTGCGGATCATGGAATGTCGACCATCGGAAACCACGGAGACGGCCGTACGTAGGCACGGAGTTTATGCCTTTTCCATACTCACGGCTTGTTATCCAGACCCAGATAATACACGCACACCCCTGATCGCCTGGGGCAAGGGCATCCGTGGTCCACTGCCCGACTCTTCAGCCTCTTCCCACGATTCATTTTCGAAGCCTTGGGAATTGAACCATCTCCAACGCCGAGATGTAGAGCAGGCTGACATCGCCCCGCTCATGGCCGCTCTATTGGGGATCGATTGGCCCGTGAACTCGGTGGGTGTTCTCCCCGACGTGGACCCGACAAGGCCTGGGTATTTGCTACCCCGAGAAGGCGACAGAACACTCGCGAAAGCAGCTCAAGTGAATGCAAAGGTTAGGAATTTTCATGGATGTAGAATTGTCACTTAAATTGTGCGCAGATGATAATAGAACAATATAGGGTCAAGCACGGTATTGTACACTTCTTCCTCTCGCAGTGCTTGCTTCTGATTCTTCCATCAGAGCTGAAGCAGTCGAACACCGTTTTGTATAAATCGTACGGACCCCTCGAAGGAGCGGGCCCCTCCAACAGGTTCTCAAAATTACACCTGATAGAACGTGCGATCTCTGAAGAGCAATGGCGCACGGCGCGCGAGCTCTCTGCAGATCTCATCAAAGAAGGGCTCGAGGGTCTACGGTATCTTCAAACATACGAACGTACGCTAATCAGAGGGATGGCCATTGCCGCTTATACCGGTTGGGCCGCTTACGCGGCGTTGTTCATATTTCGCCCTCTCGACACATACGGCGCCCACTCCCAGTGGTCGAGCCACCGTCACTGGCCTCGCTGGGCTTGCACTCATGGCATTTGGACTTTGTTCGCAATCCAGGGATCCCCATGGACATATTACCTGTACATCGCATTTCCATGCTACTTTTGGCAGCAGTTCGTGGTCCAAGTGCTGCCGGTACTCCGAGACCAGACGCGTCGCATTGGGTATACCCAGACTGTGCTTTACGGGGGCCTGGTCATTTTATCGCTGCAAAGCATGGTTGTAAGCATTGCGTCGTTTATACCTTTCTGTTCCTGATAGCAAGCTTGCAGTCCGCCTACATCGAACGGTCTGTCTGGAGCATGGGATTCTTCCTCATTGGAATCGTGTGGCCTGTCGGCGCTGGACGACGGAAAGCTGGAGCCGGTTATCAACGCCATACCTCTGGCCCGCATCTTGCTTGTTGACCGCGATCTTCCCTCTTCTGTCTGTCGATAAGACGGAAGATGTGCTTGTCATGTGCGTCTTGGTCTGGAGTATGCGCGCGCACATTCTGTTGACTTCCATATAGTCTCGCAGGTGGTCTTTCCATGATCGTTGCTGGGACCGTGTTTTCACAAACTATCCCGAGGCGCAGACCGTTGTCCCAGCTTTTCATAGCTCAGGTAATTCCTCTCTCCGTCCTATTCACCTTCTTTTAATTAAAAGTTTTGTGATAGGGCATACTCATCGCGTCGCTATGGTGATCACCTCAAGTTCGGTTCACCATCTGCAAGCAAAATGGGGCTACCTCTTCTCAATCAAATTGCAGGGTGGATCGTGCTGGGTATGAAGTGCATTTATCTTGAGCTATATACCCATCCTGACCGTTTACTCTCAGTCGTTGCTTCACTCCTTCCCTTCGTATCCCAGGTGCAGCATGATAGCGCGCGCTCGAAAATGCTCATGTATTTCCTGGCTTTCGGACCGTGCTTTGTCATTCTGTCTATCAGCGTCGAGGGGCTCTTCTACGTGGCGTACTCCGTCACGTTGGCGTCGTGGATTGAAGTCGAAAGGTCCCTCCGAGGCGACCTCGAGCGGGTCAAGAAATCGAAGAGCGTTCTACAATATCGATTCCAGCCCGACGACATCCGAATAGCGCTGTTCTTCTTATTTTTCGTTCAGGTCGGGTTCTTTGGTACGGGAAAGTGAGTAGTGGCTTGCATTATCTGATTGAAAGCTAACCCTTCATGCTAGTGTTGCATCGATGTCGTTAGTAGACTATTGCAAGCATATTGAAATGGAGGTTAACATTTTCATAGATCGTTCTACCTGTCCCCGGTATATCGACTCATCCCGGTATTCAGCCCCTTCGCGATGGGGCTCCTACTGGTCTGCCTCTCCCTCTCGCTGTTTTTATCCAAAATGAAAGCGATTCGTACAGGTATTCAAAATTATCGCGCCCTACATCATATTATCCCACGTTTGCTGCTGTGAACGATGCTCTCCATCTCCCCCGTTCTCACTATTCCTGGTCGCTCTCACCTTGACGGACGGCATGACACTGACGTTCTTTTTCAATGTGACGGACACTGGTGAGTCTTTTTGACCGCCGAATCATACCTGGCCATGGCCTTACGTGTTTCAGGCTCGTGGCTCGAAATCGGACAGACGATCAGCTTCTTTTGTATATCTTCGCTATTGTTGTTATGGTCGGCAGGCGTGTGTGCGCTCGGAGAGTATCTAATGGCGGATGTAATGGCTGCAAATCAAAAGGCCACGGAGTGAGGCGTATCATTTATTTTTCTTCCGTAGAAACCCTGCATATGTGCTTCCAATTTCTATATCTGTTCCTACGAAACGGGGCCATGCGCGGCACATCGTGCCAGGCCTGATTTGGAAGTCTTGCTGTTGTTACATCTGCATCCAAATTTGGTAATTTTTCCGGCACCAGGTGCGCGCCAAAATGCCTCAACGGCGAGGAAATTGAAACGCACTCGAGAGCAGCAGCCGCTCCAAGTACTGGACCTCGGCTGTCTGCTCTTTCTCGTGCATTCCATCGCGCTCACCGAGCTCCCTACCGCCACGCTCCTCGTGGGCCGGACGCTCGCATATCGCGGGCGGGCTCTACATCGCGGGGGCCAACACCGCCTCTCTATCCTACTGCCCTCTGCCGCCCTACCGGCCGATGCACGCCGCCTTTCCTTGGTGCTTGCGCTGCGCCCCGCCCCCGACGCACGCATCTCCACCGCTAGCTTCGCGCAGAGCCCGCTCGTCGGGCCTTTTCCGCCTGCACGCCTCTCCGTGGCAAAAGACGACTTCCCGCACTGCAGCATGTACGTACAACCTGCGCGCGAGCTGTGGGACTGCATCTCGGCGCAGCACCGGAGTGCGAATAACGCGCCGGAGGAGCGCGAGGCGCAGAAGCGCAAGTGGGCATTTTCTACTGCTACAGCCAATACGTCCTCGGCTGCGACCGGGAAGGTGAGCGCCAAACCAAGGCGCAAAGGATAAATTTGTTGAAGTCCATGGCGGATAAGTATGCTGGGACCCAAGTGAATATGTACTGTATAATCGGACGTAAACAAATCTCTCGTGGATGTATATATTTCTTGCCTTGGTCTTGCAGTATTCTACTCCAGAGGCACTCGACGAGCCGAGATGACAAACGTTCGTTCTTGATGCGCATTCGGTAAAGACCGGAGCCGGGGCCGAGGGAGTCATTGGAGCGAATCAAGCCGAGTCTCAGTGGACCGCTCCCACTGGTAGGGAAGGTCCCTTTCTCATTCCAACGCTCTCGGGTCGCTGCCAACACTCTTATCCTATGCCTAACGCGACGACGACGCCTGCAGCCGCACCGCTGACCCCAAGGCGCGCCTCGAAGATGGCATCTAATCAGTCCTTGAATTTAAACCACCTTCTCAACTTCACGCTTCCTCCGCGGCAGACCCAGCCGCCTCCGAGTCTCCCCAGGAGGAGTAGGAAGACGGGTACGCACCAAGGTGTATGGAACAAGGAACGTGAGTAGTCGCGATCCCTATTCATGCACCGTTATCAAGCGCGACGGTACTGCAGGTTTCGTTAATGCCCAGTACCGATTCGTAATGAATCCGAACGGCGACTACACGGTCCATTTTGCGGACCCTGATATGTGAGTATTTGGATTTTATTTTGCTGGTCCGAGCGCTGAGCGTTACCCCAGATTCTTCCAATGGCAGGATATCCTGCAGGTTATCATACCTCGTTCTTCGGCGCTGGCGTCTGCTGCTGCTAGCGGAGAGCGCACTGGGCAGGACGAAGGCCACATGACGTGTCCTATCTGTCTCTCTCCCCCGACGGCTCCGCGGATGACAAAATGCGGTCATCTCTTCTGCTTCCCATGCATCCTGCATTATTTGAACACCTCTGAGAATAAATGGGCGCGCTGCCCCATCTGCTTCGACTCTGTAAACGAGAAGCAGCTCAAGAGTGTCAAGTGGTTCGATGGACCACTACACGTCGAGGAAGACACTGAGGGCCCCCCGGTCGCTGGGTCCTCTCCTCTGGCTCTGTTCGGGATACTGCATTCGAAACCGCCCCCCCGCTGGATCTACGATGCGTATGCGCCTGATGCAACGGCCACAGATTACCACATTAGCTCTGCCGCGGTCTCATACTTGGCCTTCGATCTCCTGCCTCCGCACCAGGCGCCTTTTCATTTCGTTCGCGATGTCTTTGACTACGCAAAGTTCATGCTCGCGTCACCGTCGTATCTTGTGGCTGATCTGACGCAAGATCTGAACGAATTGGCTTCGGAGCGCCGAATCCTCTCTGGCATGACGGACGATCTCTCTGTGTTGTTCATCGATGCTGCTGATGCAAAGGTCCGACACCAGATAGAGAAGGCGACGGCTTTAGAAACGCCTTTCCTGAGGGAAAGGATCGACAAGGCCATTCGGGACCAGCGCGAGATCGAGGAACGCGTCGCGTTCCACGAGAATCGGCGCAGGCAGGAAGCGGCCATGCACTCAGCCGGATGCCCCGCAGGAATTCTCGCCCTGCGCTCCGGGGATCCCCCCCTCCACGCCGGAGCCGCCCGCCGTCCAGCCCGGCGGGCGCAACAACCGCCAGCGCCGGAACGTCAACCCGCCACCGCCCTCCACGTCGACGTACTACTACTACCAGGCCCCTCGGGCCTGCCGATCTTCCTGCACCCGCTCGACATCAAGATCCTGCTGGCGCACTTTAGCGCGTACCCCGCTTCCCGGACGCGATCACGCTGCGCGTCGACGCGCTCAGCGAGGGCACGGTCAACGACGACCTGCGCAAGCGGTGCAAGTACCTCGCGCACATGCCCGACGGCGCGGACGTCGTGTTCGTCGAGGCGGATCTGGGCGGCGTCGTCGGCGCGCGGGGCTCAGGAGCTTCGAGGGCGCGCTGAAGATGCGCGCGGCGCGGCGCAAGGAGAAGGTGCGCAAGGACGAGCGCGCGCGCGTGCGCGCGAGGAGCGGGAGCGCGAGAGCCGGGACGCGTTTAGTGCGCCGGCGGCCGCGGCGGCGACGTGGCGGTTCGCGGGGGAGGCGCCTGTTGTGGGCGAGGAGATCATGCCGGCAGGCCGGCCGCCGCAGGCGGCGGGCGCGTGGGGCGCGCGGAGCTTTGCGGCGGCGCTGCATTCGACGGCGGCGACGACGTCGGGTGGGCAGCCTGCGGCGCGGCGGCCGCCCGCGAGGAGGAGGACGAGTGGGATATGGACGCCGCGTGGCATGAGCTCGAGGCCAAGAGCGGCGGGGGCAAGAAGCGGAACAAGCTCGTGGTGCTGGGCGGTGGGGGCGGGGGACGCAGGCGGCGGTAGACGGTGGGCCCGTGTACGATCTTTCCGTGGTAACTTTTCGTCGTCGCAATCCGTGTAAAACATACAACTACCAAGAGAATAATAATTTAAACATGAATGGTTCATGTTGTACGCCGTCTTTTCGCCTTGCTACAAGTGAATTGCAATATGTACACGACCATGACTTGCAATATCGACTGAACGCGACCAGGCGACGCATATCCTACACCGAGGGATATGAAGATGGTAGCAGCGGTGGTATAGGGAATAGATACGACAAAAAGAGGGGAGAAGTAACACAGCGAAGACAGCGACGCGACCGTGCTACGGAGGGAAGGCCGGTTGACTATGAAACTAGTGTAGAATGTACAACACAGTCTCTGGATTAAAGATCTGGTCATAGGTAAAATGGCGGCAGCGGCGTCGTGGGCGCAGGTCGTAAATAGATATCTACCGTTACATTAGGACGCGAGGGCGCTCGCTCAAATAATCTGCAGATAGTTGGACGGTGCGACTGCGATGTGAAATTACATTAGAGGGGGACGGCGAGCGAGAAGAAGGGACGTACTGCCTGACGACCCATCGGCCTTTTTGGCTGCCACCACTTGCCCTGCTTGTCCACGATGTCGAGTATCTCACCCTTGCTGAACGATATCTCGTTGGGGTCTTCTGCCGAGGCGCTGTCTGGGGCGGTGTCAGCCTAATTTTCAATGCGCAGCAGGCCCAGACACCCACAAGCATACAGCGCCTTGGCTTTGTACTGATAGCTCTCGTCCCCGGCGACGGACGTGCCGCCCGTCGGCGTCGCGCCCGCCCGGACATCAGCGGTGAGCTGGGCCCGTTGTCGTTGCCCCCTATCGACCCGGGCCCACCGGCACCCTGCTGCGGGAGATTCGACATGCTCCCTGCGGCGCCTGTGCCGAGGCTGCGGGTCATCGCACCGCCCTCGCTTGCACCGCCGAAGCTATTCTGGCTCCGGACGCCCGCGGTCTGGCTGCCCATGCCCACGCCGCTGCCCATGCCCATGCCGCTGCCCATGCCCATCTTGGCGTCGTACGCCATGTCGTGCCCGATGCCCCCGCCCGAGGCGTAGTTGTTGGTTGCGTAGCCGTTCCCGGACATAGACTGCGCGCGCGTGCGGCGGCGTCGTGAAGGAGGGGTGAGGCCCCCGGTGCCGAGGAGGTTGAAGATGTGCAGCGTCAGAGAGTCCTCCTCCGAAGTAAAGTAGAGCACCCAGAGGATGTTGACCATGGCGAGGATGAGCCAGCCGGCAGCCATTGCGTCGAGGGCTCCGAGGCCGGTGAAGATGCCCTGCTGGACACCGATGACCGAGAAGACGATTGCAATGGCGCCGAAGGTGGATATTTGGAAGCGGTGCATTGCTATCGAGTCTGTTGCGAGTGTGTAGAGGACGCCGAGAATTAAGGCTGCCTGGAGGAATATTGCGAACCATAGGACCCCGACAGGCCCGTTCCCGACTTGAGCACTGTGAGCGCGTTTCAGACCACTAGGGAGGTGCTCACATTTGCAGTTGCGACCGCCTGGGCTATAAATGCTATGACCCATGCTACCTGGGCAAGAAAACGGGTTTAGTTTGCGAGACTTGGTGGGAGACCGGGAGACTAACAACTGCGAGAATACTGGTGAGGAGAAAGAGATAGTGGGTGAAGATCGGAGTGAAGTCTAGTCCTTCATTTCCGCGGGGAGGCATATTGGCGCAGGAGGAGGAGGGAAGTCGGATTGTTGCATTCAAAGTCCGCAGCACAAACAACCACGTGCCGTTGTTCCGCTTAACTTGAACTCGAACTTGAGCGGGGGGGAAGTAACTCTCAGGAGCTCTTATTTCTTACTCTTAATAAATCTGGCCTCCCCGCGAATGGCCAGCGACGGCGTACTTTAACAATGATGGCCTCCTGGGCAACGCCGAGGACAGCGAACTGCGATGACGCGCGCCAATGACGCAGGACCCAGTCTCGGATGCATATGCAGTTTGTTAGCTTGGACATACGGAGAAACAACGACGATTTTTACGGAGGAAGCTAAAAAAGTCTTACCCGAGAATCGGCAATCCTTGCTGTTCAGGCGCGCAGGGCATGCACACGGCCAAGAACGCTGGCAGACTCGTACTCCACCACATATTTTTGGACGATGTGGGAAACCTGGCACACTCTTCATATTTCTCATCGTCACCGTGGTGATTGCTGAACTTCGCACAAATACATTCATATGCGAACACGCGCAGTTTTCATCCGTGGCCCGGAGAGCTAACTAAATCGGCCAGTTTAGCATTCCATTCCAAAAGAAAAGCCATACCATGGACCGCGGCAGGATTAAAAAACCAGTCGGATTGCTACCCGTTGGTTCCTAATTGGGCCCGGGACTGCTGCGGTGAATACACTGCTTCCTTCCAACCCTATAATATTTTATTACGTTGTTCCCCCTTGGGAAATGAATGCGGGAAAGAGCCCTTGTAGCTTGCAAATTTCACGGTGGAAGCAGAGCTCACATTTCCCCAGGCTATAGACGGCATGCGTGTTTGCGGCGATAGTATTTGCGCCAAGTTAAAACGCAAGTGTTGTTCGGCCGTATGTATGTGCTAAGTGGGCGAAGTATATACGATGCGTTGAGAGGGATTGTTGTGGACCGTGCCGCGCCGCACAACGCCGCAGTCCTACCAAAGTCCACTGCCCTTTACGCTGCGGAGGGAAGGGCTGATAACCCCGGGACTAGTGGTCCGCTGGCTTGGCTTCAAGCCGTCAAGCCGCCAAGCCAAAGCCGCGGCTTGTCAAGCCAAGCCAAGCCGTCCACCACGGCTTGGGAACGGCTTTAGCTTTGGCTTGGGGCTGGCAAGCCGTGGCGCGGCTTGGCTTGGCTACCGTACAAAATAATCACCTTCGACTCTGGTATGGAAATCGCAGCCAGTATGCATTTTTCTGACAATGAAAGATCGACTCACAATTAAATGGTGTCAGGCAGCATCATATGCATAAGATAACTTTGGCCCGTAGCTTTCGAAAGAAAGAGCTTGGCCATGGACCGAGTGCCGATGGCATCATTATGTACACGTGATCGCATAGAACTTGTCGCGTCCCGTCACGTCCTTTAAGTTTGAGCTAGCCATTCTCTGCACTCAGCGGCCTTCACATATTTTCTCATCCCTCTGTTTTGCGCGAAAATATCCCTCGTCCCGTATCTTACCAATTCCTCGACGGACTGCTGTGAGGCCATCCTAGGATTCCTACGGTGTGCTTCCCGGGGCGGGGTAGTTTTTCCGCGGCTTGGCTTCAAGTTGGCTTGCAAGCCAGCGGCTTCGGCTTCATATTCCTCAAGCCAAAGCCAAAGCCCCCACCCACGGCTTGGCTTGGCTTGGCTTCGGCTTAAAGCTTCGACTGATTTTTTCACCCGCACTGTAGAGTACGTTGTTGCTTCTTAGAGTGCTCACAGATGTCTTCATCTAGTTCCCGGCCGCCTACACGCGTTTAAACTGGAACCGAACCCCCCTCAAAATTGCTGTTCTGGCCTCGAAGCTGAGCGCTGAGGTACGTTATAAAATTTGCTCTCCCAACTCTCAGCTGGCGCGTTCACCGGCATGTGTGTACCGGGACGAAGATCGGCAGTGTGAGTCACCAAGCATCCCGGCTCAAAATAGGCCTGCACATCCGAAAAATCGCATAGTAAATCCTGTTCGAGTCACAAGCTTTTTATCAACGATGTCTCGTTCCTTCCCCTACCTTGTCGTCGCGGCGTTCTCCAAGGGTCCTTTCAATGGCAATCCCGCCGCCGCCGTCTTCACCGACGAGAACCTCGAAACAGACACGCTCATGAAGATAGCGGCGAATCTCAACCAGCCCATAACGTCCGTCATCGGACCGCAGATGCCGTCCGCCGACAAGACAGTCGCCGCGTTCGGCATCCGCTGGTTCAAGCCTACTTTCCGCGAGATCGCTATTTGCGGCCATGGGACCATGGTGGCTGCTCGGGCCATCTTCGAGAGAGGTCTGGGGGATTCGGTCGAGGTCGTTGAATTGCATACCGGAAGGGGTGATGTGATGGAGGCACGAAAGGTCGGGAAGGACGGTATCGAAATTCGACTCCCGGCTGGGACATTAAGGGAAGTCTCTTCCGAGGAGAGCCCCAGGATAGCGGCAGCTGTTTCAAGGCGTTTGGCCGGAACGTCGCAATCAAGTACATCGGCGCTGGCGGCAAGGGGTTCGAGAACTATGTCGTGGTCGAACTAGACGAGCAGGAAAATTGGGAAAGAGCGAGGTCGATGCCGTTGCCCTGGTGAGTCATCCATGGCCAGAGTCTTGATGGTCGGGCTCATCCGTCCGAACCCAAGCTTGATACAGGATACACCATAAACGTGATCACAACGGCCTCGTCAAGCGGTGAAGAGCTGTTCGTTTCCCGCATGTTTGCACCTGCGGTGATTCCGCCGCCGTTCGAAGATCAGGTTTGTGGGTCGGCGCATTGCTTGACAGGCCCATACTGGCACCGAAAGAACGGGCTTGCTGCAGACCAAGCCTTCAACGCAAAAATGGTCAGTTCTCGTGGAGGGGACTTGAACTTGGTCTGGGACCAGAAGACCGCTGTGATTGCGCTCAAGGGTGAAACATTTGTCATGGCTAGCGGGGAGATATATTTTAAAAGGATGGAAGAAGAGCGGAAATGACTGTACTGGAGTAGTGTCGTTGAAGATTGGCCGTGTTCTTGATGAAAGCGATTGGACAAAATGTGCCGAGTAAAGTTTGTTGGGGGAGGAGTAAACGAGAAGTCGATTGAGCAAAGTAGGTCAGCTAATTGAATAGCTCAAGATTTCTCCAGCTCCGCCACCAAATCCCGAAGCATTTGTCGCTCCTCCTCCTGATACTTGGCAAACTTGCTCGACCCCATTGCTTCCACCAGCTGCCGTCTCCTCTGCAAGCCGACGCCTCATCTACCTTGCTGCCGCCCTGTTTCCACAACGCCTCGATGATCGTACGCGTTGTCCCGAGCGCCTGCGGCGAGTCGATCCCCAGCCTCTCGCGCTTCTGCATCCACGGTAGCACCTCGCGCTCCAACCGTTCCGCTTCCGCATACTCTCCGTGCCTCAGCTTAAACCCAGCCAGCATGTTCAGCCACGGCACGCGCCGGTCTCCCTCCGACGTCTCGAGCATGATGCGCAACGTCTCGGCCTCTTCGGGCATGTCCAGATTCTTCTGCATCGTCTCGATGCCTAGCATCAGACGCGACCACTCGGGGTAATCGGCGACGTGCAGCAGCACCGGAGCCGCAGCGGCTTTGCGAGTGGCGAGGCGCGCTTCGAGGAGGGAAAGCAAGAAGGCGAACTTGGCGGGCGCGGAGAGCGTTCCGTCAAAATTATGTCCTCTAGTTCGGAAGAACTGTAGCATGTGAGGAAGTTGCGGCCGGCGGTGAATGGGAGATCGCGCCAGAATGGGGTGTCGGGAACATCGTAGTCCCAGTCGAATTTGGGCTGCTGCTGCGCTGTATCTTTAGTGTCGGCCATCGCACTGGGGGACCAGATGGTGGATAACGTGCGAAAGGATTAAGTCAATGATCGCAGCAGCGTTGGCAACAAGCAGCCGATATCAGCGAGGTAAGTAAGAAAGATATAAGTCTGTCGAGATAACGAGTACGATCAGGCGTCGATAGGCTAAGTTCACAGCAGAGCTTGGCTTCACAGTCCGACACGGCGACAGCGGCCAGAATTTTCCAGAGAAATTTTGAAGAAAATGCAATGGAGTCGACTGAAAGTGGATTGCGTTGGGAATGGCGTGCTTTAGGTCATATGTTGGAGATCGCTGGGGATGGCTAGTAGTCCAGCACCGAGCAAAATTCAAATTGCTTGCTGAATTGAAGGAGGAGGACGAGTTGAATTGCCGGATCACAGGACATCAAGGATCTTCCAAAATACCATGGAAACAGCGGGACGCTTCACAAGAGCCGCTAAGTAAGTCTTAGGATCGGCGAGGACACTTTTAGCTGACGCACCAATAGGCTGACGCATGCATTCTTGACATGGACGCGCGTTCCGGCTCGTCTATGTAATCCTCGCAGCGACTCTGAATTCCCGACTCTCGGAATATCGCGCTGACGAAGCCATCGAGGTATAAGGATGTTCGAGGTCGTCGAGCAGCTGCTTCAACTTTCACACCTCAAACAATGTCCTCCTACGTTATTACTGGCGCTTCCAGGGGAATCGGCGTCCGAGGATTCACTTATCTCCCTTGTCGTTGAAACTAACGTCTTTTATTTAGCTTGAATTCGTCAGGCAGCTATGCTGTTCACTTTGTAAAAAAATAAAACAGCAATATAGTTTGAAGTTTGAGCAACACAAATACGGAAAAGTTCAATCGCGCGACTTTCATTGCAACATCGCGCGAGTTTCATCACAACATCGCGATTTTGAATACACATCACAAAATTTTGGTGGACACACATCGCGAATGTTAGAGTCTTCGAACCATATCACGATCTGACCGCGAACACATTGCGATGCATATCGCGATATTGAGATGATACACATCACAATTTACCGAAGTATATCGCGAGTTTGGTAAAAAGCCCCGGATATCGTCAAGAGCGATGGCGGAACGTGGCCGTCCCTTGTTCGGAACGATGGGCGGCGTCTTGGCGGGCACGGCGGCATCGCGTCGGGCGTTGTTGAAGGTAAGGAAGCTCAGACGCCTTGACGCGGTACGTCATTATTCACGTGACCACGTGTGGCCTTCTGAATCCTCGCCCTGCAGTGGTGTCGAGCGTCGCCCCGCTAGCTGCGTGACGTAGAACCAGCGACATAGAAGTATCCCGCCAACATGAACCAGCCGACAAACCATGGACCGTCTGCTGGCATTCTTCGCTCCCTCGCCCACAGGGCCCCGCCGGCCACTCATCTGGGTCCGGTGGCAGCCCTACTTGAATGCCCTGGTCTCTGCCTCGACCTCTTCCGTCTCGTCTCGTTCTCCCTCCATTTCTTATCTCAGAACCCCGGCCACGAGGAGCCCCACCTCCTGTGGTCTCTCCACCTTGTCCGCCCCAAAGCGGTCACGCGCCACCACAACGCGCCATGCCCACCAACGCCGCCATGCCCACCAACGCCGCCATGCCCTCCGACCCATCCCCTCGACGCCAGGCCTCAGC
>JARKIC010003385.1:0-23602 GCA_029378375.1 Mycena olivaceomarginata | reverse complement strand
TTGGTACTCAAACATGTTAGCTGCGACTCTATCCGGATCGATGGCACTACGCGCGATCCAACAGAAATCAGACTGTCCTTCGCCAACGCCCAGAAAATGAGAGCGGCCGCGAGCTGGAACTTCGCGCAGGTCGACAACCAAGGTAATGTGCCTTGGCGCAAGAGCGACTCAGGTGTATGGATGGGGAACCCCTCGGTTTCACCTCTCGTTGCCCAATACATGACTGGTTTAAAACGTCGAAAGGTTAGCACAGTAAATTGGGGGGGGGGCTACCTCGGCCAACCAAGCACAGGTACAAGCTGGAGAGACGGCTACAAGCGCAAGGGCAATAACACCGGTCAGATTAACTTACGAGCCGGAAATTCCCTGACAGACGTCCTTAGGCGATGCTGGAAAAGCTATATGATTATAATCACGAGGATGGCCGTTCTACACCTCAAACTTTTGGTGGCACAAAGCCTGCTGGAAAGTGGGATGGTGCCCACGCACGCCTTCTCTGTTGGGCCGCCTACCTAATTTCATTCAACTGTCTATTGCGGGTCGACGAGGTCTTGAAGATACAAGCCCACGACATAAGAGTGGACTCGGACGACCCAAAGTATATAATCATAACTCTACCTTTCCGAAAGACTGAGCAGGACGGCAGTCCGTCCCTTTCCCTTTGACCTTCTATCTATTGACTAATGGTGGCCTATAGACATCGAGCCATTCTATCTGTGCCTGCTCCCTGAGTCAGAGGCCCATCTCTGCCCCGTAAGAGCGTATGCCGCCTGGATCAAAGCCAGCGAAATCACGCATGGGTATCTGTTCCGGAAAATTGCACCTGGAGACCGG
This sequence comes from Mycena olivaceomarginata, assembly GCA_029378375.1. NCBI lineage: Eukaryota > Fungi > Basidiomycota > Agaricomycetes > Agaricales > Mycenaceae > Mycena > Mycena olivaceomarginata. The sequence continues at coordinate 22,768 of JARKIC010003385.1, read as the reverse complement.
ATAGTCAAGGACCAGAACGAGCCTATGGTCAGTTTCTGTGGCGAATTTTGGAACAGGGGCTAATGTTTGCAATCTAGACGTCTACTGACTTCCTTGAGATGTTCCGAAACCACCTTATTGATATTGGTGTTGATCCATACCCTTACGGGACGCACTCTTTTCGTCGGGGTGGCTGTCAATATCTCCACATTTATCGCCGATGGACCATACACAATGTTTGTCAATGGGGCGGGTGGAGCGTTGAGTTTAGCTCACTTACAATCGTGAAATACCTGATCAGCTGGAACGACAGCCCTGTGGTCCGGCGAAGGGATTTTTTCAACCCCAACCGGCCCTTGCAGGTTCGATGCTCTTACTGTGGGCGTACTTGCAACTGCGCGTAGCTACAGGATAATCAAATGCATTGTCGCGAACTTGCTGTAGATGCCGCTCTCTGAACACTCGGAAAACTCGGAGGAGTCCACCCGGAAACATGGCTGCTGCCTGCCTCGGAAAGCTGACGACGACCCACCCGTCTCGGCACCTTCCCCAGTTCCGCGTATGCTGTTTCGCCTGTCGTCTTGCCTCAGCTAAATCTTGCTTTGGGCCCGCGTCGGGGACCCAACGCTGCCACACACTTGACAGTTGTGTCCGCCACCCGGTACAGCTTCGCCAAGACGTCGTCCTCGTAGAACGAGCTCCGCTCACCACTTCTTGTCGACTTCTTGTCGCTCATCCTCGAGTCAGATTTGTTATATCTCCTTCATACCCTTCAATTGACTCTGACACTTTCGCAGACCGTCCGTCGGCTGGCTCTATCTGCGCTGAACTGGTTGCGCGCACGAAACCGTATCTCATCCGGGAACACCTGCCCGCGCTTCTGCCGAGATTGTACAAGAGACCATCATCAACCCCGACCTCATCCGCACGGTGCAGATGGATCCGTGGACGCACAAGGTTGACGACAGGTTGGATGCGCGCAAAGAGCATACGAAACCATGTACACTCTAGTGCGGTTGTTTTCCGTTTCCATAGTCACAGGGCTAATTGGTATCCACCTCGACACCTGCTTGGCCAAGCTCGAGCTGCCGACGTTCCTCGGGCGTGTGCTGCCCGGCCTCGTGGGCGACTCGGACGAGATCACAAAGACATCTCGCACATGATACACTTCCGGCTCTGGCAAGTCACGCCCGCGGCCGTCTCGCAGAACCTGGATGAGGCGACGCCCAAGCTCCAAAAGTTGTAGCTCCAGACACCAACGACGTCGCCGAAGATTCCCGCGCCCAAAGCGCGACGTCGCCGAAGTTGTGCGTTAATAGATTCGACACCAGCGTTTGCGTCTGAGAAGAACGGGGAGCCGATGGATTAGCTGTTGACACAGCTCCGGCAGGAAAGTGCAAGTACAATTACGGTCTCCTCCGTATCCACTTCCACTTCCATTCCGGCATCTCCTTCCATACCGTTCTCCACGACGTCGACCCCATCCTCTCCTTCACCCCCCGCTCCGCTGCGCGTCCGTAGAACCAGCCCCACTAACAACGCGCGGACCTCTCGCCAGACGACCTCGCGTCCTCACCGCTCGCGCCGCCCGCGCTGCCGCTACCTGCACCCCTAGCGGGGTTGAGCCCGCTCGCGGTGCCGGTCCAGCTTTGTGCGGGGTTAGTGCCAATGGAGACAGGGCACTTGACCCACGTCTACGTCGTCGACGTCTTCAACGGCGGTATCAGGAGCACAGGGAGAAGAAAAAAGCGCGGGACAGGGACAGGGACAGGGACAGGGACAGGGACAAGCGGACCCAGCATTACTCGCGGGACCTTAAGCTTAAACTTGGGCTCGGGCTCGGTATAAGTCTAGGGATCGAGGGGTATCAGCGAGCACGAGCAGCGGCCGCAAGCCTCGCTTGACTTGGTACCATCAACCCTGCTCCATTGCCAACCCTGCTCCATTGCCACTTCACCTTATTTTCGATTGCAAGATTACCTATACCCTTGCTGTTTGAGCTTCTTTCCTTCTATCTGCTCACCAGTTACTTGGTTGGTATATTTTTGTGCAGTAGGGGTGCGGAATATATATACGTAGATATTTGATCAACGACAACTTGCATTTTGTAAACCGAGCTGCCAACCCCTCGCACAGAAGTTTTCCCTTTCGGCTTTTGCATGAGCTCTTTTCGCAATGTCGATCATTACACAGGTAAGCAATCCAGTGGTAACTATACACGGGTGAAGGCGCCATCAAATATTTACCGATAAAAAGAAAGGCTGTCGTTTGTCAAGAAAGATTGGAGGAGATCTGAGAAAATCATATAAACTATGAGCAAGAGCGAACAAAAATGATGATAAAACACCGACTTCACCATCCTTGCCCACCTGGGCCGAAACTATTACTTGCTTTACCGTTTCCCACCATGGTAAAATTATTCACTGCTTCGCCATGGCTGACCGCGACTAGCGAGCCGGGATGCATTTTCCTCCATATCGTAACTCCAATGAGAAATGCAATCAACAGGCACGCACAAGCAGAAACACTGCTGAGACCTGATTCTCGTGCACGCACGTACGGACCTGCAAGTGACCACATTTAAAAAACGGGCTCGAATTCCAGAGGAATCACCCACCCGATTAAAACATCCATAGAGGTTTTGGGGAGAAAAGTGATGTAGATGGAGAGCTGAGTAAAATACTGTAAAAAAAATTGGTACCAAATTGCGGAACCAGTGACTCACGGCGGTTATGCACAGGTGAATGACTCTGAACAGCCCAGGGCCAGTCTCACTAATAGAACCCACACCCTTGAAAGGCGCGAACAGGGCTTCCCTGGCCGTGAGATAGAAAGAGGACACGGGGAGCCAGAACCACTGGTTTCTGACTTGAGTACGGTGGATACGAACCGTGACCATGTTCGCTTACCCGGGTCCAGCCAGATGTTGGATGTTCGAACCAAATAGAGTGGTATTCTTCGATGGCGGCGGTGGGGAGGGTGTGGGCAGGCTCTAATTGCGATGCGTTGGCCATGGTGTGGTGCAGGTGAGGGGCAGAATACTTTGACGCCGCTTTCGCCGATTTTTTCGCCGATTCCCTCACAAATAACGTTAGTCGCCCTCAAACTAGACGCACGATGGCAGGACATAGTACTAAAGTGCCTAAAAAGCTTGTTAATATTGCGGAAGATCCCATCCCATTGCAAGCTGGGCACGGACAATAAACTGCCTGAACGGCGCGTCACTGTGCTCAGTCTGCGCTCCGACCAGCGCTGAGACGACGAGCATTTTTACTTATCTAGGGGTACGGAATGATTATGAATGCGAAAGGAAAGGAAAGGGAGAAATATTGTGCACATGTACATGCCAACAGCTTGAGTCAAGGATTTTCAAGGATTTCCGGGTGTCACGATTATATACTATTCGGGCAAAGTAGCGGCGAAGTCTGGAAAAGTTGAGGGAAGTCTTCATCCTTGCAGTTCTTGGGAGGCCACGGCAGCTAAGAGCGGGGTTAGCGAAAACGCAAGTAGAGAGCGCAAGCAGATTAACAGGTTTGAACTTGGTGAGGGCAGCAAACCGAAGATCCGATCACTTGCCACAGTCTTGCCACGATTGCCATAAAAATTTGTGCACTTACTGAATAGCCTTCACGCACTTCAACTCAAGATTTTTGAGCATCGCAGAATGGTGATCGTATTGGACATGTACAGGAGAGCAAAATATTGATAAAATACGGGAGATATGACGACTGCACAAAATTGACTCCGGCGCGAAGCCCTCAACCAGATTCATCCGAGTCGCAATCGCTGCTAGCGCCGTGGATCTGACTGAGGCGCTTTGGGGACCGTCGAGGGATTTTTTATTTTGATCCCTCCAGGACTATTTTGAGTCGATACGCGAGTCACCGAGATGGCTTGAGGTTGGTCGCTGAGCGCGGAGTTCAACTTCCTCGAAGGTGGTGCCTCGGGACTGGCGTGGCACCTCTTGGCAGGTTGACGCGCGGTCCCGCCTCTACCTTTGGGAACGGTTGATTCGTGCGACGTTGAGTGATCCACTTCATTGCGCGGTAAGTATCGGCGTCGCTTTCCAAGCGTGGATGACCGTGGGCCATCATGGTGCTCCTGAACCTCTCCCTTTTCCACCTTCACCCTTTTGAAACCCTGATACTTCTCTCGGAGCGCGTGGTACTCTGCATCTGGAAGTTTTTCCCAGTAGCACGTCCCCGAATCCAGCCGTTTCCATAACATCTGGGCCGCACCACTGCCTCCGGCGAGCATCTGCGCTGGAGGCTCCAGTAGAACGCCATCTGGCCAGCCCATGAGCCTCCACCCATATCTGGCCTCGGTCATACGCTCATAGAGTTCTCCGTAATGCATTACTGCCTTTTCATTCCCGCTGCCGTGCTCTTTCAGAAGTTTAGCAAAAAGAAACAAAAATAGGTTAGCACGCACTCAGCCCCCATATAAGGCTTTGGACGACTTCTGATCGGAGTTTCGTATGGTTCTTTGGAGGGTTGGCTGACAAGACGTTTCACGGCGGTCGGGGTGTTCTATTGATCTGGGGCGTCGGGGTGGGGTTGAAAAAGCGCCGAGCGGACCAGGTAGCGTTTGATCATTGTCCAGAACGGGAGCTGCGGGTGAGGGACCGTTGGAATATGAAGCTGGTCGAGCGGGAGGCGCTGCAGTCGATGGGCTGGGAGCCAGGAGCAGTTGAATGTCGCCCTTAGGCGCCGTTTTATCGCCATGCAGAAGGGAAGTCGCGGGTAGCGGGACATGGAAGAATGCAGCCGATGGAACGGGTGGTGTCGCATGCGACTGGTTCAGACCCAGGAGCAGTCGAATATTGATGTCTGCGTCTTCATCCCCGTCGCGGACTGTGAGAAGGTGCCATATCTCGTCGAGCGGGCGTTGCGACCTCTGCGCCAACTCCAAGGCGCGCTCCTCGATCATCCTCTTCAACTCTTCGATCCTCCTCCTCACGTCTTGTCGAAACTCTAGTACCGCCTCTTGTAAGTCTTGTGGACTCATCACGGGCTCTTCTGCACTTTTTGAAGAGGGTGGTGCCACCGCCTCCGAAATCTGCTCGTTGGGGTTCTCAGACTCCACGGGGGTCCCTTTCCCGATCCATCTGGGCGAGAATTAGCCCCTCCGGATCTGCAACAGTATTTGTGAGATTCATTGGAGGCATGGCGCAGGTTTTAGAGCCGAGTGTTATGGACTGGATCATTCAGAGTTGAAGGTTGATTTCACGTTGGCGAAGTCTTGTTCAGGCCATCTGTTGTAGTCTCGAAGTTCGCCCAATGAAGAAACAAAAGCACGACGTGCCACAACTGCCACAGTTCGAGACCAAGCACGCAGGAATTTCAATGAGAATGACTTGAGACGTCAACGGAATGACAGAATGAGAAAATGAGGTCGGAAATGCAAGCAAGGCAACGAGAACGCAAGGAGAGTTTACAAGTACGCCAAAGGAGGAACTTGAGATTTGTGGCAAACCGATCACATGGCCATGATTGCCACAAAACTTTTTCAAGCACGCCAAAGGAGGAACTTTGTGGCAAACCGATCACATGGCCATGATTGCCACAAAACTTTTTCTAACACTGACCGTGACAGATTGTATATATACTCCAGGCTCCTTTTCTTTCACAATTCAGAGGCTGAGTGTTTATAAACAGATGTATATTCAGATCTTGAAACTCTCCAGCTGATCCACCGTGATCAGAATCAAGCAAGCTACCGAGGGACATGGAATGCAAGAAGTAGATACATTGTAAAATGGAATGGAATGGGACCAAGGGCAAGGTCGATTTATATGGTTTTATTATGAGTAACTGCGCGCGCAAAAGTGAGACGACAGATTAGTTGTAGGGATTAGGAGCTTACCTGCGAGCACCGTAGAGTTGGTAGGAGTCGCTGCCCCAGCGGCCAAAGACCTGGATTTCGCGGTCACTATGACCAGCGGCAGGTTGAGAAGATTCAGAAGCGCCGGAAGCGCCGCCGCGACGGAAGCTGGTTCCAGAAAAATCCTTGGGGTCCACCCCGGCAGCCTCCAGGAAGCGTCTGAGGCCTGCAACGAAGGCTTCGTAGCGAAGAGGCTTCCCGTCCAAACCCTCGAGCAGTGGCGCATTCCCGGCACGCGGAAGTTCAGTGAAAAGTCGCTTGACGGCCATAACTGGACACGATGGCTGCCCAAGGGAAGCGGCAACAGTGATTGTGGATCCTTGGTGGAACCCATCGCTTTTGGAGTGAGGGAGGGTGAGGGTGACGTGCGTGCAGTTGTCAAAATTTGGGAAAAACTGCACGCTGTCGTAGACGAGGTGGCAGTCATTACCCAGGCCGACGGTGATTTCGTTGGATCAGAGAAGGCCCGCGTAGGCGAGGCAGCATGCGGTGTAGAGTGTGGTGTGGCCGGGGATGATACCTGGTTTGAGTTGGTAGAGTATGGCGAGGAGGGCGGAATGGGTGATGGGCTGAGCAGATTTCTTGAAATATGACCCTAAAGTAGAATGCTTTTCATTCGTAGAATGTCTTCGCATTTTGCCCTCAGAGGCTGAAAGGTGAGACTGGATTCGCCAATGAGAATATTAAAGAGCTCACTTTTCTCGTTGGAGGCGATGTCGGCATCAAGGAGTGATTCTGGGATATCACTTTTCTGACCGGAATCCGACATGGTGTGAGTGCGAATAAAGCGGATGGGAAGAGCGAACAAAGCGGATGGAAAGGGGTGTATCACATTGCATTTTATAACTGCGCGCCAGTCTGTTGAATAAACTCAGGCACGTCAACTATGTCTTACAGACCGTGTTAGAAATGAATGGCAAGATGGTGGCGCCCACCCCACGCTCGAAATTCTTCTCTTTCACCGTGGTCTCCGTGGTTGAGCTCTTCGCCTTGCAATGGCAAACACCCCGTTCATCCACAACCTAACGTCCGAGCTCCTCAACAAGATTTTCGAGGAAGTGCTAGACAAGCCGGGCGACACTGTCTTCATCCGACCCGTGGCTGGATTTCGCTTGGAACAGATACCTCTGCGCCAGTGTGTGCACGCACTGGCACAGAATAATCTACGGAAACTCAAAGTGGAAAGATATACGCGCGCAGCGTTTTCTCCGACCGCGCTTTCGTGCTTTGTGCATTGCCAAAAGTCAGACGGCGCGCTTACCCTGTTCGTCGACACCCACAAGTATACATACGTGAAACAATTCGAACTTGCGCCGCAAACATCACTGGTTGCCTCGTCCAATTCAGGGCCGGTTTCTACTTTGCGGCTATTTTTTTCCACCTAACTACTCTACTAGCAGCCGCAAGTATGTGAATAGCACGGAGAAACACGATGATTGGGTGCTTACATGGTCCCGAAGCCGGTGTCGAAACTAGACGGGGATGCTGGCGAGGCAAGTCGCTGTTGTTGTAAACGACCAACCTCGATAATACCGTCGCGGTCGCGATTCGATGGGCCAGAGGAGCGTCGCTATTGTTGTGTAACGACCAACATCGACGTTCAAGACTCTCTAGCATATGTGATTCTGAACGATTGTCTTCAGATATCATGCCCAGTAGACTAGAGAGGCTGAAATGAAAGAGTCGGGTAGTGAGGAACGAATTCAAACGGAGCGAATCGCAGTTTCGTGCCAGACCGGCACGCAAACAAGACCTAGGCAAACAGCTGCTGATGCAGTTGAGTCTTGCCTCGCGCGTCGAAGTAGAAGACACGTCGTCTTGTTGCGGGCCCTCACCAGCATCTCGCTTTTTGTTTCGAGACCAGGTTTAAATTTGGAAGTCGCGACACGACCCGTACCCGTGACGATGTCACAGCCGCAGTTCTCTTAAGTCCCTCTCAACATTTGCAAGGTGTGATACGCCCGCAAATCGTGCACACTTGGTGCCCTGCAAGGTGTTATACGTCCGCAAGGCGCCAACATCGGGAAAATACAACATCTGGCCCGCCCTTGTTCTGTGTCTTAATCGTCTGGTCTTTTTTCGCGCAAGATGAAATTTCCCGCCGTATGTGCTTTTTGTCTGAATCTGCGCTCTATCTGACGTGTTCTTTACCAGCCTAGCGAGTATTTTCACGGTCATTTTCGTCAAGGCAATGACATCTTTACCGTCTACTGCGGCAAGCGAAGTTTCATGAGCCAGATACCTAGGCCTGCCGACGCACCCAGCCCGACTCACACCTCTATGGACAGGGAATATCGCCGCATAACTTGGACCTCTAACAAAATGCCCTACCTCGTATTCCTCCCCGCGTTCCAATCCGTTTCAGGGGCCTCTCTTCGAACGCCTCGATGTCTCCTCGCAGAAGATCTCAAAGGTGTCCCCCTTCGTAACCTCAGGCATCGGATGGTCCTTGGATCCTGCCCTTGTGACCAAATGGACCGAGTTGGAGAATGCGCTGCGGAGTGTCCTCAAAGCCATGTACGCTGAGTATCCCGGTGCTCCGTTTGAAGGGATGCTCTCCGTTCCTTTCCCTTCACAATTCGGATACCGTAAACCCCCATGGCGTACCCGTGAACTAGCGGGTCTAGTTTTAAGGAACTCGCGCGACGCATTCCTGCCGTTCATGGCGACTATCGCCATGATGGTGGTCCTCCTAGATCATCATCACCGCGATAAGTCGTGGCGGGGTTCGTGTGATCAATGCCTCCAATGTTCACCCGCAATGGTTCGCAGATTTAGAGTCATCCGCGGCAGGCGACATCGACACGCAGCGCGTCGGGGGTATCATCGACCTCACCTTGACATGGAAACATCCAATGGACGCCCTGCTCACCGCGTGTGTAGGAAAAATCAGCATTCCTCTCTACCTGTACTGGGGTGCAATCGACGGAACTCCATGCTTGTCCATGCCTTCGGTTTTGAAGGAAACAAAGTTCTTTCCCGATCATGCGGAGATTCAATACCTCCACAGTTTGCCGGGGAGCGTATCCTTCAGTGCCTGGGATCGCTGCGGTGAGATATATGTTTTGCAGAGGAACCTAGACTTGCACGTCGCGCCACAACCCTCCAGCCTCACTCTCACTGCTCCCTCCGGCCTGCCGTCTGTCTCTGCTAAACCACAACCGGCTTCCCCACCCGTAGACTCCAGCAGCGGACAGAAAGCCGGCGAAGCCGTACGCGCTTTCTTAACTCGTCGTAAGGAGAAGTACGAGAAATGGGAGGCCACGGAAACTTCGGAACACAAGGTCAAGCGCTTAGCACGAGAGGATCACACATCGAAAGGAGCTCCACCCGGCAGGAAAGGAGCGAGGGTTTTCGTTTGGGAAGAGGAAGAAGACTTCCTCATTCGCCAACCACTCAATCGTGTCTTTGCCGCAGAGAGATGGGACGAGTTTACTCCCACTCAGCGGCACTACAATAGTTGGACGGATGAATGGGATCTCTGTACGGCGCTTGCTCCAGAAGAAGACGCCGGGGACAATGACGATGGCGAGGGTTGCGTGAATATTCTCCCCTCAGAACCTGAACTCCCTGCACTCCCTAACATTCCACCCGCTTTTTTGCCCGAAGGCGATAGTGAGGCCAAACCTGAATTCCCTGCACTCTCCGACGCCCCACCGCCTCTTTTGCCCGAAGAATCCATCGGGCCGCACTCCACAGCGGACGATCTACACGCAGTCTATACCTCGTGGAACGTGGAGGACATCGAAGAGTATGAAGGCGATGACCACTTCTACGAGCCGTTCTTAGACATGGAGAATATTCCCTATTCTCGCTTTGGTTTTACTGTCGTGTGTTCTCTCAACAATGGAGCACCAGCTCAGTATCAGGAAGTGCTCCGACCCGATTTCTGCGCCAGGTCTGTGGGGGATGAAAAATGGCCTGGTCTTCATCGCCCCAGGTATACTCATCTTCCTGCCTTGCTGAAGTATTTGTCTCAAGCACGCTCACTCGAGGACGTTCCTCGGGAATTGCTTGATCTTCGGCAAGATGAGGCAGATATTTCCGTCCAAGTCTGGGTGGTCGATGTTCAACGGAAGGTCTTAAACGACCAGGCTCTCTATATCATCCACCCGTGCAGCCAGGGCGACGATCCAGATCTCCACATCGTACTTTCGAGTGCAGCAACGACTCTCGAGATCGTTAGAATGGGCTGGGGCTCCTTGGGCATTCAAGAAATTGTCTTCCATTTATTCCAACGAGGGATAGAGTTTCGTCTCTGTTTACGAGGACCGGTTCGCCCTCAGCCTAGTCCCCCGTATTTCCAGACTAGACTAGGTGTGAGGCCTGTTAACTACAGTCCCACTTCCCTTGACTACCTCGCCTATGAGACACGTCGCGATGCATTCCTTCGTTCTCCTCGCGGCCGTGCCACTCGATTTGCCGGCGGGATCATTGGGCGTCTTTCCGGGGAGGGTACAGACGATGAGCTCGCAGCTCGAGGACCCTCTGACGAGATATTCGAAAACGGTGTGCGTTTCTGGGATGGTCAGAGCCAAACGGCGTACTGGGACGATGCTCTGACACAGGAGGAAATGAACTTGATCTGTGGTGTGTATAGTGTCGAAACAGGTATGCCTAAGAGCTTGTTGATTTGACCGAGCTGACCTTTTCCTAGGGCTCAAAAGTTCGCTAGAAAATGACGGATTGCAGAAGAAGGAAGTTTCTTGGTGGCCCAAGCCCGCTGCATTTTTTCACTCGGGTCTGAATATAGGATGGTGGTCGCCCGATTGCGAACGTTGGTTTCCAAAAACGGCGACTTGAGATCGAGAACGACCGAGCTGAGCTCTACACACAGAACGAGTGGAAACACAAAATACGCTTTATCCAGAAAGCCCGCCAAGTCGCGATGGCCAACGAAAAGCTTGCTGCCGAGTATCTGCATCTCAAAATCGTCGAGTAGACTGTCTTGAAGTATCTTTTTGTATTGTAATGATTGTGTATCGTATCCTCTTGAAATTTTGAATGATAATCGTGGCAGACACCGTGACACGTGACCAAACCATCGTGATCCCGACCGTTGGAGTTCACCAAGCGCACCGATTGAGCCGTTATACGGCCACATCGGTGGTGCTAGCTGTGATACAGCAGCACCGACCGCGCACCACCTTCCGTATCTCTCAGTCATGCAGCAACATGGCGCGCACAGACTGGAGCAATTACTCGCCACTGAAATAACGTTTTGGCCATTCTGAGGCAACACCGACCTTCGAACACCATGTGCATGACGAGGGCGCAGGCGTCGTAACGGGGTTCAGTCTGCGCATGAGGGGGGCGTAGCTAGACCGCTGTGGTGTCTCAATTTCGCCCTCTAGACTGGTCCGGTGCATCGTGGATTTCAGGCCGCACCAGCTTCTAGATTACTTCAAGCGCCATGTGCAAGACGGGGGTGCAGGCGTTACGGCGGGGCTCAGCCTGCGCATGACGGCGGCGTAGCTAGACCCCCGCACTCCTAGAAGCATACCCCGAGTTCGCCCTTTTACTTCAAACGCCATGCGCAGGACGGGGGTGCAGGCGTCACAGCGGGGTGTCCGCCTGCGCACGACGGTGGCGTAGCTAGACCCCCGCACTTCTAGAATTGTGCTTCGGCTCTGGCCCGACCACACAAGTCAGCAAAGCGCAACGATTGAGCCGTTATACGGCCACATCGACGGTGTTAGCCGTGATACAGTGGCACCGACCGCACACCACCTTCCCCATCTCTCAATTCATGCAGCAACATGGCGCGTGCAGACTGGAGCAATTACTCTCGCCACTTGAATGACGATTTGGCCTTTCTAAGGCAACCCCAACCTTCGAACACCATGTGCATGACGAGGGCGCATGCGTCGTAACGGGGTCCAGTCTGCGCATGAGGGGGGCGTAGCTAGACCGCTGTGGTGTCTCAATTTTGCCCTCTAGACTGGTCCGGGCATCGTGGATTTCAGGCCGTACCAGCTTCTAGATTACTTCAAGCGCCATGTGCAAGACGGAGGTGCAGGCGTTACGGCGGGGTTCAGCCTGCGCATGACGGCGGTGTAGCTAAACCCCCGCACTCCTAGAAGCATTCTCCGAGTTCGGCCTTTTACCCTTGTAACACCATGTGCATGACGAGGGTGCATGACGAGGGCGCATGCGTCGTAACGGGGTTCTGTCTGCGCATGAGGGGGAGTAGCTAGACCGCCCTGGTGTCTAAATTTCACGCTCTAGTCCGGTCCGGTACATCGTGGATTTCAAGCCGCACTTGCTTCAAGATTGCTTCAAACACCATGTGCAAGACGGGGGTGCAGGCGTTACGGCGGGGTTCAGCCTGCGCACGACGGCGGCGTAGCTAGACCCCTGCGCTTCTAGAATCGTACTTCGACTCTAACCCGACCACACAAGTCAGCCAAAGCGCATCGATCGAGCCGTTATACGGCCACATCGACGGTGCTAGCTGTAATACAGCAGCACCGACCGCGCAACACCTTCTGCATCTCTCAGACCATGCAGCAACATGGCGCGCGCAGACTGGAGCAATTACTCGCCACTGGAATGGCGATTTGGCCATTCGGAGGCAACACCGACCTTCCACAATGTGCACGACGAGGGCGCAGGCGTCGTAACGGGGTTCAATCTGCGCATGAGGGGGGCGTAGCTAGACCGCCATAGTGTCTCAATTTCGCCCTCTAGACCGGTCCAGTACATCGTGGATTTCAGGCCCCACTTGCTTCAAGATTGCTTCAAACGTCATGTGCAAGACGGGCAGGTGTTACGGCGGGGTTCAGCCTGCTCACAACGGCGGCTCATCTAGACCCCCGCACTCCTAGAAGCATACTCCGAGGTCGGCCTTTCGATCCAAACGCCATGCGCAGGACGGGGGTGCAGGCGTCACAGCGGGGTGTCAGCCTGCGCACGACGGCGACGTAGCTAGACCCCCGCACCCCTAGAAGCATACTCCGAGGTCGGCCTTTCGCTCCGAACGCCATGCGCAGGACGGGGGTGCAGGCATCACAGCGGTTCAGCCTGCCCACGACGGCGGCGTAGCTAGACTCTCGCGCTTCTAGAATCGTGCTTCGACTTTGGCCCGACCACACAAGTCAGCCACCTCCACGGCGAAGGCTGTAAATCTGGTGCCAACGCTGTGAATATTTGGGGAGTATCCATTGATGAGTTCGAACTAGGCAATGCGCCGGTAGTACAGACAGACATGTACTAGCAAGAAAGGTATGCGATCTAATCTACAGTATGTACGCTAATATGCTACAGTTTATATTACCGAATTGAATCCAAGTTGCAGGATCAAGAAAATGAGGACGCAAGTCAACTCCGTCCGAATTTGAGAAGGCCTACGGCGTATTTAGCACATCGCCTCCGCGGACGAAGAATTTGGCTGAAGAAAATTCGACATGTCAAGCAGCACAGGAGCAAGTCAATCAAATCTCACAATGCTATATTCTGCTCGCCCATCTCCTCGAAGGATTCGACCGCAAGCCTTTCGATTTCCTCCAGGGAGCCCCCCGGATGCATGTAATGGTATTCCCGGTGGCGGCGGGTGCACGGGCAGGGTTCTTCGAACTTGACGAGCGCGTACCCTTCGTTGAGCAGCCGCAAGCGTATAATCCGCTCTGAACAAGATAAACGGACGCCGACGATGATGAGCAGGGAAACCTCACCGGCGAGAAGGCGACGCTCGACCTTGAATGCGCAAAACCAGATCTGAGTCTGCCCAACCTCGCAGGCGTGGTATTCGAGCTGTCTGCAGGACACGTAGGTACTCACACCCCACTTGACGATCATCTGGCGGGGGAGCTCCTTCGGATGCAGTTCTTGGATGGCCTTTTTCTGGAGGACTCCCGTGAAGTACACGCAGCCCTCGCCCTCGTCGAGATAGGGCACGACATTGCCGTCTTTAGCCCCAGAAGCAGGTCCCTTTGTGGCCCGGGTTTGAGTCGACGGCTGCGCAAAACATGAAGATTCTGTCAAAAATATATATAATAAGAACCCACATTCTCCCCAGCTCGCGTATTTCGGCCTTCGTCCGCCTCCGTGTCCTCTTCCGCGCCGGTGGGCAGGGTCGCTGGCGGGTCATGTTGGAGACGTATGAGCAGTGGATTGCACAGGATCACAATGGAGCAACAGAACGGAAGAGGCTGTACTCTTCGCGCACGACGAAAAAAACCGATAAGCCGCTGGGGAGTGCACCCGAAGGACTCGAGAAAATGGCTGGAACGAATCCTGGAAGTTGCAGTACGGAACGGACTGTGCGCCTCCGAAATCGTAGGGCGAGAAGTCGTGACGCAAGCGTGACTTCGCCACCTTTTTATCTTGCTCTCTTCCACAACATCGCTCACATCCTCGTTGTCTCGGCGCTTCACTTTCCCTTTCAGCGTCCTTCTCTCTTTTTCTCCTCTCAACGCTCAGTCCCAGCCTCGTTGCAGACGAGCCCACACCTGCACACGCGTCTGGGGATGGAGGCGGAGGTGGAGATGAATGGAGTGGCAGACGAATGCCGCCCAGATAAACCCCATCTTCTTCCTCGTGTATAACTTGCTCGGTGCCGTCGTCATTCTGACACTCTTTGTAAGGTCTGGCCATCCCTTGTTGCTTGGGAGGTAGTTTGTGCTAACCCTGCTTTCCAGTATCATCATCGGCAACTTCAGTTCGAAGAAGGGGTCTGCGTTCCTCACGGCGGCTCAGCGGGGAGTGGCCCCTCTGGCATTTGTTTCTGCGCAGTGCTGCTCACTCTAGTCTCTCACATCGCGCTGATCCAAAATTATTCGCTTCCTATAGCGAATATGTTCCCGGCCGGGACCAGGCGTCCCGCAGCGTCACGCGCAGCGCGACCTACTCGGTGCTCTCCAAGACCGCACTGGGCGGCGTCATCGACCTGTCCACCATCTGCCGGGCGTACGACCCGAGCCGCGCGCCGCAACGCGAGACCCCCGCGCACCACACTCAAGCTCAACCCCTCCTGCGCCCCCGCCCCAACAAAGGCCGCACACGGCACCACGCGCAAGCGGCCGTGCGGCAACAACAGCACCGTCTCGCCCCCCACGCCGCCGCAGTCACAGTGTTCGACAGTGCGCCACGCGGGCGCAGCGACCTCTTCACGTCCTACGTGTGACCCTTGGACAGCGCCAGTGACCCAGACGACCCCAGCCCGCAGCGCCTCTCAAGCTCCCCCTCTTCCGCCGCAGCAGTCGCAGTCGTTCCGTGGAGAAGAAGCCACCGCTGCCCCACCGTCCGCGAACGAATGGATGGCGAACTATGATCCCTGGACGAGCGGTGGAGACGAAAACCAGAATTACGACCAGCAGCAGTCGCAGAAGCAGTTTGAACCCGAGAAGAAACGCGAGGCGCCATCCAGCATTCGCGGTGGGCCCTCTCCCTTCCGTGACCGAGGTCAACGACAACCAGACCCCCAATCGTTCCAGCAACGAAGGATCTGCAAACCTTCTTGATGTCCGCGGGCCCTCGCAAGCCCCTCGCTGCGTCGCGCGCGAACGCCCACAGCGCCGCCCCGACCGAGCTTCCCGTCGAATTTAACTACTTCCTCCACAGCGAGACAGTTGACTGGACGAGCTCCGGCCCCACGAACCCCTCGCAGAACTCGTTTTCGCCTTCGCAGAATCTCGTCACTCCCACGCACGAGCGATCAGCGCCACGCTCCGCCGCCCCAGGGTCTTCTTCGGCCAGCTCCCCGCCTTGAGGTGGTGCTGGTGCCGATGGTGGTGCAGCGTCTCCGAGCCCATGCCCATCCCCAGTCCCAGCCGCACTCAAGCTGCAACCCACTAGGTGCACTCGGCGAGAGCGCCCCCCGCCGACACTGTGCTCGCTCAGGACGCTGTTCTTGCACGCCCACGTCCCCCCGCGGGGCGACTCCTGCGCCTGCGCGGGTGCGCGGCCACCACGACGTCCCCCGCCTCGACCCACTCGTCAAGGTTCTCTTCCGACCACTCCGAGATGCTGGGCATGTACCCCTGCGGCGCGAACAGCCCCCGCCCCCGCCATTGGCGCGGATGTGCACCCCGAACGCCGCAAGTCCGGACGAGCCGCCCTGCGCTCGGACGACGCGCCACCCTCGCAATCGAGCGAGGCGAGCCCGGGTTGTCCTCTGCCGAGGGCACAAGCGCGAGCGGCGCCAACGCCGCAGCCTAGCCCCGCACTCCGGCGCTGCTACTGCCGCTGTGCCGCGCCTTGAAGAAGCGCGCCCACGTCGGTGCCGCTGCTGCGCCCGGGCGCACCGTCACCCGCAGCTCCGTGACGACGATGTCCCCCGCGTGCGTGTGTGGCTGCAGCTCGTACCCCGTGCAGTAGAGCAGGCTCCCATTCGATGACTGCTCCGCTTTGAAGCTTATCCTGTGCAGGCGCTCCTGCCGACGCGCTCGTACTGTTCCATCGGTCTCCGCTAGCGGGTGCATCGCGTTTTTCCTCAGCAGTAGGCGCGACCGGTCTCGCCCAAACAGCTTGCATTGGCTCAGTAGGCGCGGCTCCCCACGCATCACGCCCCATAAAGTAATCCGTGCCGCGGGGCGGTGGCGCGCTGATCTCGCGAGCCGGGAACCGCTCGGGGGTGCGCGAGGTATATTGTTGCCCGTGATGCTCGTGGATTAGGAGTGGGATGGAGGGAAGGGGAAGGGATTTGAGGGTGCACTGTCCTGGTGGCAAGTAGTAGTGGTGGAGCGCAGTGCTGGTGCGAACGGGCTGGTGCTGCCATTTGGCAACCATGTGAATGGGAGTGGGAATGAACACGGCGGAGGCGCGAACAATGCGAATGGGACCGCAAATGGCCCGCCGCCGTCGACTTTCTCGCGCTCGTGGGACAGAGACCAGCATCAGCGGATGCTGATGCAGCAGGTGCAGGTACAAAACCGCGCAGAGGAGGAATACACCTACTAGAGCCAAGCCCCTGCACCTCGACGTCGACGCCGGGGATACTCGAACATGCATCTGGGTCCGTGTCTCCGCCCCGCCCTCGGATGCCGGCTGCTTATTCGCCCACATACATAGACCACGGATATCTTTTTCCTAAGTTACTCACATATAGTGGATCGACCTGCAAAAATTCTTCAAGCGCCAGCGGCCATCAAAACGACCGCGAACGTGGCCCACATGGTCAGCTTGTGGGTCCCCGCAGACGAAGTCTTCCCTGCCATTCTCGAACGCACGAAAGCAGACCCGCAAGCCTTTCTCAATGTCCACACAGGCGAACCCTTTTCCGCCTGGCCATCCAACTCTTTCTACGCGCAAGCGTACTTGGGTGGACTCAGGGTTGCCGCTGCACTCCGACACGCTGACGCCCAACTTTCGCACATGGTTGAGGAACTGAGTGCCTTTACGATGTCGATTGGATCAAAGAGATGTCGGCGAGGAGCCCGGCGTTCTACGAGGACCTCCAGGTTTCGAAGGAGACGTTCCATTTGCTGGCTGCGGCAGCCAACTTGGTATTAGTTAGCAATAAGGAAGTCTCCGATAGTCGATAGAAGTTATGCCAATTTTTTAGTTGCCCTCAATTAGAGGTTCTCGAGAAGCTCGTGTTTCCCCGTAAGAAGGTCAACAGCGCGAAGTGGAATGTTGAGTACTTCAATACATGTATATTGGACGCTATCAGTAAGAAATATTAATCTCAGATATCCAGAGATATCAGTACACGGTCTTGAGTGAGATCGAGAGGCAAGGCAAGCGTGGATTTCTGAGCCACAAGAAACTCAGTCTGTCCGATTGAGGACTCAAATGATTGAGTGAGACCGAAAGGCAAGGCATGAATTTCTGAGCCACAAGAAACTCAATCTGTCTGATCGAGGAATTGGATTGATTGAATGAAGTGAGTGAGATCGAGAGGCAAGGCAAGGCAAGCATGAATTTCTGAGCCACAAGAAACTCAGTCTGTCTGTCCGTCCCCGAGCCTGATTGAGCGAAGGCTCAGCTTGAACATATTTTGAGTGTCCTCACATGAAAGCAGAATTTAGCTGATGAATAAATTTTATTTACAATTTTTTGGAGCCCTATGCTCATTCAGTCTGTAGCTGTTGAAACTTGGACGCAATGTCCTCTGCAGCCAGCATACGCGTTCTGCCGAATCTTCCATCATAGACGAATAATTCCGCAAATTCCGCCTCCCCGTATTCCTTCCTTGCCTTCTGGGTGATAAACTCTCGGTAGCGGGCGCCAACATGATCTTCCCGAGTCAGAGTAACTGCCGTTCCGCGACGATTGAAGAAGCGGCCGAAGTCCGCCTCAGAATATTCCAACCGTGCCCGTTTAAAGTCTTCTGAATCGCGTGATTTACGCGCCTCCCTTAGGGCCTTGTGGATCTCGTTGATACTCGGGTCGACCAGTTGGCCCGTTATTCTGTCGGGATATTGTAACATCCCCCAGAATGTCTCGTCATTTTGAGAGTGCTCCCAATAGTCCATCAGGAACTGCGATCAACTTGAGAATTAAATAGCCAGAGACGAGAATAAGAAAGCTTACCCTCCAGTCAGACCAATGGGCCTTCGTCTTGGCCCAGATCTGGTTCTTCGACCCCGTCACATTCTTATAGAGAGTGGGCCAGTACTTGAGGGGGATTGGATGTCCGTTGACAGTCGGGAGCCGCTTTCACTGGTTGTCAGCGTCTGGATTGGTGTGCCAGGGCCATCCTGGCTCATCAGTCCACATCGTCGCGAGCGCCAGCACATTGGCTCGGGGATTTCCGATGCAAAACTTCAGTACCGGCGGGTCTGGGATCTCGTCAACCGAGTAGGTTATTTCCTGAGTTCCGAGTTTTCAAACGAAGCGTCACTGCTGCTGGAGTGGAGCGTGTTGATGGCACGGCCATCGGCTGCGAGCATCCGAGTACCGAGTTGGTGGAGACCGCAAGGGGTAAGCGTGTATGGCCCATCATCGAGAAGGCGGGGTTGTGGAACTTGGGTGAGGAAGCCATACTCGAACATCCGGATGAGGACGAGGCGGGGGTGGACGCATCTGAAGATGAGACGGACCCGGAAAATCCGGAACAAGCGCTCAACGAGCCTCCGGACAACGAGACGGAGGCTGTCGAGGACGTCGAGGACGCCGAGCTCGTTCCCGAACCGCATTGCGTCAACTGCCAGGAACGGCTCGGCTGATGGGGAACCACGCGAGAGAAAGGGTCCGCTGGCAACTCCTCCAGTGTTGAGAGACGTTGGGCATTGGGCGAAGGCGGCTCGGCGGACACAGGAGGGTCGTCCACAGCGGTCGGCCCGAAAGGTGACTGTTGCTGGAACTGGGACAGGAACTGCTGGATCCCATTTAACGTGGCCGTAGTTTTTTTCATGTGGACTTCGGATTGTTGGAGATGCGTCTGAAGTGAGATCGGAGGCTGTTCGAAGAGGAAGCACCCAAAAAAAGCGTCAAATCCGATCCTGGCAACTGGCAAACGAACCAAAAAATGGCTTACTTGGCTTAAGGATGATTGGGGCTCTGGGGTTGGGTGTGGGTTCCGTTCAGCTTTGGTCTTGTAGGGGTAGTCTTGGACAATGCGTCGCGCCTAAGGTCATCGGGGTCAGCTCGTATGCCAAGAAACATGAAGGTGGGCTACCCATGGTATAAGATTCTCCACTTCTTGAGCTGTACGATTGTCGCGTGAACGGTCGGTAGGGGCTCGGCTAGGCAAAAGAGTGCCAGCCTCGTCTGTCCCCGTTATGAGCTCTTCTCGGCATCTCACAGACACCTTGAGGTTGCTCGACTTCGTACCCTGTCGAGGGTTTCGATGCATGTTACGGGCACCACGCTCTAGTCTTTCCCCAAAGTTAGTCATTGACATAGCTCAAAATAAGGAGAGTTACACACTGAGAAGCCCACCCTTCTTCGTTTTGGCTGAAGGCGATGAGCCATTCTTCAAGCTGAAGTTTCCGCATTTCTCCCGGACGTTGGTTGTAGCGTTGGAAGAGCGTTTTGAGGTGCGGAACTTTGACGTCCGTGCCGGCTAACAAAAATATTGTCAGCACTGTCCTTTGGCAAGGAAGGTTGCAGGACATACATTACTTGTGTCTCTGTTTGGTACGTCTTGGTCTCCGGGTTGTATGAACCTGGGACCGGAAAACGCAGCTCAAGGCTGCCAATCTCTTGGCGGGGCATGAGAGCGGGAGGATGGCTGGGATCAAGAGGAACAAAAACGGGAGGGGGAGGCGCAGGAAAGGAGTCGTAGTCGAAGTCGGACAAGGATTGTTCAGACGACGAGGAATCGTCGTCGTCGTCGTTGTGAACAGGTGTTGGCCACGAGACGGAGGTTGGAGTTGGATGTTCACGTGAGCGTGTTTGAATCGGGATTACACGCTCGTACGGGGGGGATTTGAGCGCACCCGAAGTAGTGTTATCTCTGTCAACACGGCAGCGGCCTGTTGGGGAATAGGAAG
The DNA here is from genome assembly GCA_029378375.1 of Mycena olivaceomarginata. Lineage (NCBI taxonomy): Eukaryota > Fungi > Basidiomycota > Agaricomycetes > Agaricales > Mycenaceae > Mycena > Mycena olivaceomarginata. The sequence continues at coordinate 2,528 of JARKIC010003385.1, read as the reverse complement.
GGTCCGGTGCTTGAATCACAATCAACGGAATCTCCTCGTAAGGCGGCGCAACGTCCTCGACGTAGTCGTCTTCGTCGTCACTGGCTTCGTCGGTGTCGTGGCCGTGGCCGTGCCGCAAGAAGGGTAATACAACGAAGGAAAAAGCAGCAAGAGCCGCACAGATTATGGCGACAATTATGATAAAAATGACCCAGGTAGGGAGACTGAGCTCCTGGTCAACAGCGGCAGCAGCGCTGGCGGCCGCTGAGTTTGTCGGGGGCGGGAGGGAGAGCGAGGTGCGAGTTGCAGTGCTGTGATCATTATTGGTCAGTGTCGTGTGATCGATTCGATTCGGTGGTGGTGAGTGGGTGGGGGTTGAAGACAACGACGGCGAGCGAGCGAGCTGAGTCGCCTCGAACCCGATCAAAAGACGTAAGACGTCTCCGAAGAGGTTCAAGTTCAAAAGACGTCTGTGGGAAAAAAGACGAAAGGTGGTTGGCGTGTGACCGGACCGCTACCCGGGCGTTACACGAACGTCTTTTCCGACAGGGAAGCTCTAGGACGCTCTTGAGAGAGAAGCGAGATCTCGGAGTTTCTAGCGAGACACCGCCACTCTAGCACGGGCAGGGGTAAAGTGACGCTGTGACGTTGCAAGCGGCGCAGATCGGCGCTGCAGTTTTTTCAACTGACGCTGATTGACGCTTGATTGACACTTGATTGACGCAGCGGATTGCCGATTTGTCACACCGGCGCAGCGTCACGTATACATTGACGCAGGCACCATTACTGTACCAAGTTGTAGGGAAGCAACGCGTCGAGGACCGTGACAAGGCTGTTGCCTCTTTTCTAGGCAACGGACCCCTCCGTGATTGTGACTGTTGTCTGAAAAAGCAACCACAGAGTAAATTTTAGTGCATTATCCTGGGCTGCAGGTTGTGTTCTGGGTGTTGGAATGTGAAGCTGCTGCTCCAGTTGTGAAATTATTGCTTTCCTTTCATTTTACGCTACTGATGGAGCACTTAGATTTTTTTCAAAATTTCCTCTCATTTTGTCACGATTTTTTCAAAGCAGCCGACTTCATCGTGACCGTGACCCAACAGAAAAAAGGCAACACAACGGGCGGCCCGTGACAGTGACTGTTGCTTCCCTACAACTTGGTACAGTATTCTTTGACGCACCCATCGGCGCACGCAGCGCAATATTTACCTTGTCACTGGTGTTCAACTACCTTACATTTAACGGAGTGAGTGTCGCAGTTTGGCATTACAACTATTCCAACTGGCGCTACACTGCTGCCGACTGCAGAAATTTCAAACCGCCGGCACTTCCTTAATATAATGTGACTCTCATGTACTGTATGCTTTAAACATTCACTCAATGCGAAAATTAGTATTCAACGAAGGTTTAATTGATCAAAGAGAAGTTATCTATTTTTTTGCTGGAGAGCAGAGCAAAAGAAACTACACTGCCTTCTTCAAACGTAGACGTCGTGCAGAAGCGAGCTTTGGCGGCGCCTTCCCCATCGACTTGACCTTCGGCTCCTTTACCCTCGGCGCTTTTTTCACCACATCAACCTTCGCGCGCTTCATCGGTGGTTCGCCCAAAATTTTGTTATTGCCCTTCTGCCTGACTATCACTGGAATCGGTGCCCTGGGTGCGTATTTGGAGGGCTCGTCGCGGTGAAAGGTTGGTGGCCTGAACTGTTCATCCCAGATTGCATGCTCCGACTTGAACTTCAACATGTGATCTGCCGACGATGGCCCCCAAACGTTGGCTAAGGCAAACATGGCCTCGAGGCCTCTATCCCCGTCGTAAGGGTAGCGGACGACTCCAGCGTCTAAGATATCGGCCAGTAAGTCGCCGTTCAGATCCAGTGGCTCATCAAGTTGTTGCTGAACCGCCAAGAGTTGAAACAGTGCCGAACCCACCCCAAGTGCCCGTTTGCTCCTCTCGTCATCCGGAAGACCAGCGAGCTTAGTATGCCGCATTAGATTTTCCAGCGCGGGCTCCAGAACAGCATCAAGTTCAGGTGTGGGAACCAAACCGAAGCTTCGCATCCACTGGTCTGCATCACGACTCGGATTCAACTTCTTTTTCCCACCCTTGACGACAATGGGTTTGAAAAACACGTTGAAGTGCTCCACCACCGGATGGCTGTCATCAAATGTTTGCAGGATCGTTGCGATCGTGGAGATGGCTGCGTCGAAAATGGCCCCAAGCACAGGATTGTTGTGGTGGCCAAAGCTTGGGTCCATGTAACGGGCATGCGAATTTTGCCCAACTAAATTCAGTCATGAGTGTAATTCATTTTGCTGAATAATAATTCCTCACCTGTTTTGTCGTAAGCTGTACCTCGTCGATCTCCTGGCAGAATTTCCGCGCCCGGAAAAATGTCCGCTGCATCATGAGCGGCAGATCCGAAGTCGTCGAGATGTAAGTTGAGCCATCGGTGCACTCCAGCCATAGAAACTCATACTCGTCCTTCTGCCCTGCACGACTCTTGTGGCGTTGAATAAATATGGCTGGGTACCAGAGCACGCCGGCGCCTT
>JARKIC010003384.1:0-23611 GCA_029378375.1 Mycena olivaceomarginata | reverse complement strand
TAGCCATGATCAAAATGTGTGCAAAAGTATTTTGTACAAGACTGGGATGATCGATTCTGAAGCCATGCAGAAGATGGTTCAATTTTTTGACCGTATAATTTGGCCGCCATCGATTAGCCGGCTTCCCCCTCTGTTTGTGCTTGCCATACTGTACCGAACGTATTCTGACTTCGGAACTCGCCAGGTCGCTCGTGGTGCTGGATCGATCAAAGCTGACCAGTGGCGGTCACAGATCTCCGTTTTCTTTGTAGGCTTGTTTGAGATTTGGCAAGTCGACGGAGAGATTCCGGATATTGACGCCGAACCTTCACCCCCTAACACAAAGAATGCTGCTGCACAGGCTGTGCAGGAGAAGCTGGTTCGCGCTCGCATGCGCGAGAATCTGTGGTCCTCCAGGTGGTTGACGGACGAGACAAGGCTACCGTATAAAATAGGCGGGGGTTGGCCGGTGACTGAGGATCCCATGTCCAAAGGTGCTATTCCGTTCTCGGTGAACAGCGAAAGGTGTGCAATCAGGAAAGGCAGCTCGTCTTGGCTTTGCGGATTTACAGATCAGCATGTTTCTGACTAGGACAGTCATACATACGGTACAATCGAATTGCCGTTTGCGTCGCGCACGGTGAGCCGAACAACCATGGCCGGAGTCAAAGGGAGACGCGACAGGGTTGCATATCCGAATTCAGCGGCCTTTTGCGGATGTTGAACGACTTTAAGCTGATATGATCTCCTTTGAACACTGCTCAACTTGAATGGTCACATAAAAACGTGCGTCAGAATATACCGGTGGTGATGGTCGGTCAGCAGGGAGGATACCTGAAGCCCAAGATTTGAGCGTAGTGGGATGGAGTCATGATTAGTCGCGCATTGCGACTTGAATTCGACCCATCCAATTCGAAAACAGTGGAAGTTACGGTGTGGATCAATGAATCTTTCGTGAGAGCATCATCCACCAACATCATTGGCATAGATATCGGAGGACGAGCAGTGAGATGGAAAAGCAATAGAAAAGCGACGTGGTAAAGAGAAGGAAGCGGAGGTTGCCGTGCTCGCCGAGCCACGGCTTCGATACGTGTGGATATCGCAACCGATCTGTCCTTCGACGCAGCACTTCAGTCCAGGACGTCAACTGCTACATCTGTCATTTCATGTCTTTCCTGGGACAGACTACGGTGTTGGGTGCACTCGCTCGCATAAAATTAGCTTCTCTCCCGACGACATCGATAATGTAGTCCGCTCCCTTTCAGGTGAAACCTACCACACCCTTCGTGAAATGGGACACCCTCCTCACCTGTTACGCGTGCTTCTGTCCTCTTCGACGGAGCGGTGCCCAGCAGATGGAAGAGGCAGCTTAAGGGCAAGGGCAAGGGCCAGACCCAAACGATACCAACCAAGAGAACATCCCTAGGGGACTAAGCCCGACGCCATTGCCAAGGCCCGCAACCGCCGGCCCGAGCGTGCTGACAAGGACGGGTCCTTCCTCGAGTACTTCAGCCCGCACACCGACCACGTCCCTCCCGTTCTGCCCGTCGACCGGCAAGGAAGGGCGCGGGCGCGCTGGAGTATACGATGCTGGGTGCGTTCTATCTCTTCTTGTCATTCTAGATTTTCATAACGGTTTAAACACAGTGCACACCGGCACAAATTCTTTTCCCGAGCCCGACGCTGTGGGCACAGAGCGCCGTGCATCCGAAGCATCTTGTGCAGCGTGCGGGTGAGCCCTCGTCTTTCCCCTACCTCTTCACTCCCGCCTTCTACTGCTTCACTCTGAAAACGCGTTTTCTCTAGGCGGATTCGTCATTACGCTCAAGCTCGGGGCGCAGCCCCTCTGCATTGACCAGCGAAGAAGGGACCTTCCCCTGCTGTCTGCGTCTACCCGCCCGATCTGCCTCCCGCGTGGCGCATCGGAGAAAATAGGACTCGGGGGGTTGGCCCCACTTCCTGTCGCACCCTAACGACACGCACGACGGGAAGTGGCGCACGAGCACAGCGTGCTCCTCTCCAGTATTATTGTCGTCCCCGACAAGGCTCAACGTCTCGGGAAGTCCATAGCGGCTCTTGATCTCATCGTCCGCACCCTTTTTGACCACCTTCTTCTCTTCCCGAAGCGCTTTCGGACCTTGCTTGAGACGGCGAAAGGGTCCGAGTCGTAGCGCTCGGATGCCTCTGCCAAGGCCTCGAGTCGGTGGGCGCTTGAAACAGACCGTTCTGCGCATCCACAGTTCTCTCCAGAGACGCCAGGGGATCCGAAGCCTCTGCGTGCTCCTTGCCTGTGACCACGTGGGGATGTAGGCGAAGCTGATTGGCCGGATCTCAACACGATGTGCGGAATACGAAGAATCGGAAGCCCTCGCGTGCCCATCGCTTTGCATTGTGGGGGATGCTGTCGGGACCTGACGACTCGGATGGCCTGGAGCCAGGCTGCACATTGCCGTCGAGCAGTGAGTTGTAAGGGACGTAAAGGTAAGGGTGGGTGGGGGCCTCGAGTCGCATCATCTACCGTTTCTTTAACGAAATGTCGAGGTTTCGTTTGCATGTCTTTGGTTCGTCCCCATCGAGCTTATCCCCTTTCTGTTTTCTCTCTTCTCGTCCTCCTTCACCGCCGCATGTGGCCTGACTCAAAGTTAGGCGCTAACATGCACAGCCTGTTGAGACTCGACCTGCATCCCCATATGATACAATCATTCTCATTGTGCCCTTGACCTCCGATGCTGTGAAACTGCGCAAGAACTGCGAGCTGTCGATTTCAACACGAATTGGGATGGTAGGGGTAAACTGACGGTCCCGTGAGTCCACAGCATTTAAGAAAGTCCCTTATGCATGCATAGAACTCTCACCGCATCACAGAATGACATGTTCGTCTGACTGCGGCCACGTCTCTTTTTGCATATAAAATCCGATGTCGTTGTCTCTCCCATGCCTTCCTTTCTTCCCCTCTTTCCTGCCACGACAAATCCTACTCTGCAATTGTCAGCCACATTTTTCGATTGCTTACTGTGTTGCTCTTTCTGAGTGGACATCACTCAACTTTCAAGGGCATGCTTTTCTCTCAATGCTGGATCAATATTCAGCAAAGTGCTGCTACTGTTAGACACCTCAATGTGATCATTGTTCTATCCCCGGCGGCGCAAGAATCTACCTAGCTTCTGGGCTTTAACCCTTCAGGCAACATTCTTCTGGCTCTCACTCGGTCTTCCCTCTAGATCCTTAGCTGTAATTCTACTCTGGATTTTGCTCCGCCTGCCCCTGGTACCGCCAATTCACTTCATCATTGCTACTCACAGTCCATCACAACTTTAAATTTCGAAGACTGAACATCTCTCTTTGTACTCGGGCGAGCAATCACAAAAAACGAGCAACTAAGTTCCGCCTGTACTTTTGCGTTGCGGGCGGCATTGTATTAAACTGAGAATTTGCTATCTTCTATTTTTATGTCCGCAACAGATCGCCGACAAATTTTTCGCGCAGGTAACTCTCATTCCATCGCAGAATGACATTTTCCCGAATTGCGGTCAAAAATCAATTTCCCAGTAAAAATGACCCACCTCTTTTGTCTCCACCGTCTTTCAAGCATCCCTCACCTCTTTGTTTCCCCAGATTCTTGCAACTCCCGGTGATTGTGGTTCCTCCGGAGCCTTGCCTCCCCGCGTAATTGCCCTCCCTACTACATTCAAAAAGTCGTTGCCTTGGTGCCGTGAAGACCCGAACACAAGCAATATATTAAATCCAATGCCATTCTGAAGCCATGTGGTCTTAAACGCTCAGTTTTTCGGTCACAGTCTTTTCGCGGCTTCTTTTAATCTCTCCTGTTTTGTTGCACCCTCCTGTATTCTCTTGGGATTCTCATTTTTTGTTACCTGCAGTATCCCAATTCTAAACTGCACTAATATTATCATTGGTTTATTCTCGGAGCGAAGCGCAGGCACATCTTGTATATAGGTGTCTTCCACTCAAAATCATGATTGTGGAAGCCCGGTGGATGCCGTAACCAGTTCACACCACTTTCTCGATGAGCTTGAAGTTTATTCCGCCTTGATGGAGGTAGAGTCAGTGGGTTATATAAACCCGAATGCGCTCCCTCCTCGTCTCATCGTCCTTCTAATCCACCCACTGTTATTCTGCTATTACTATGGCTTTCTACGCTGGCCAAGGCGGAATACGCCCCCTTTCGCAGATCCCGGCGAAGTACGCTCCATTCAACAACGCACACCGCGTGATCCGCCGCCAGGATCAATCCAGCTTCGTCATGTTGGATCCCGTTGAGCCGGACTCCAAGGAATATGTCGTTCCTGCGGATATGGTTGCGTCGCAGTCTTACCTTTCATATGAGGTACTAATTGAAGAACAGATTCGTCTCTTCATCTTCCACAACCTCCGCATGAACGACCCCAACCAGGACGTTACTGTCCACCCGCTCGGGTACCCCGAGTTCGCGAAAGTCTTCAATAGGGAGTTTGTGCAAAAGCCACACGAGCCGCATGCGGCTTTTTGCATTGTGCAAAGCCGCATGACAAACCGAGGGTTTTATGAGTGTATCTATATTGATTTTGATGAAATACTAGTAAATTAGGTGCTATACTGTATATTGAACCACTTACTAACCATGATGTGCATCATTTTGACGTCATTATTTGGCTTCTCCACAGCCGCTGTGGCTATGGCCGTAATGCTGCCAAAAAAAGGCCATTTCCCACACTTGCTCCACCCACCTCATGCCGGATCAATACAACAGCTTCCAAAAGCACTCTACGGCATCTATGCAAGGATCAATACATCATTGATTAAGTCGGTTACATACGCCCTCCAGTTCGACGCTAGCGGCGAGCTAATGCATTTGACGTCGCCAGAAATACTGTTGGAAGAAGCACCACCCGAACCGGAAGGGCCACCGGCGTCAGAAGGAGTGGCGGGGGGTTCTCGGGGACCTCGCCGTCTTCGAAAGCGGCGGAGGAGTTGGGGGTGCTAGCGGCGCTGCCGCCCAAAGTGCCGAGGACAGACGCCTTCCCCTTGTTGCCGTGGAAAGCGGCGTGCTTGCGGGCGTTGTAATCAGCCTGCATCTTGGCACGCTTCTCGCCGCGCGGCGCGGTTAGCAGGGTCAACAACCTGCTGGAAGAGAGAAACGGGCTGGTTCTTGCCCTCCTTCTTCTCCTTCGCAAAACGCATCCCCTTCTCACGTCTCTCCTCGCGATCCCAAACGGCCTCCTGAGCGCGCTCCAGCGCGCCTCAGAAACGAGAACGAAACCATCAGGCGGCCCTACCTCAAGATCCTGGTCCCGCACCGAGAAATCTTTGAGGCTGGCAATCTTCGCCTTTTCATCCCAGAAGGTCCAGTTCTCGAAGATGTCGTGGTATGCGAACCTGAACACGCTTTCGTCGTCGAAGTCATTAGAGAGGTTGTGCAAAAGCCGCATGGCGCCGGGCTTTTGTGCATTGTGCAAAACCGCATGTGGCACCATGCGGCTTTGTTTCCCACCCCTATATTTCCTTTTCTTTTATTACTTACCGCTTACGAACCTCCTACTTCCCCTTCCGTCTTGATTACTTCACCGCCACCTTTGATCCTGTATAAGTAGAGTTGTTGTTGTGTGTTTCTTCAGGACAGGCGATTCCGATTAGCATCCTATACAGGATTGCTGCTCGGAATATTACCGGTATGACTTTACACGCAGCTTTAAATTTGGGTCGAGTATCTGATGGTATGAGCAGTAAAGCCCGTCGTGACCTGATGTCTATGTGGGAGGGCGTCGATTACCTGTTTATTGACGAAGTTTCCATGATTGGTTGCGGCCTACGGAGTGATATCAGTGAAGCTCTAAGCATTGCGAAGGGCAATACTGACTCGTTTGGTGGTATCAGCATTATTTGTGCCGGAGACTTTTCTCAACTTCCTCCCGTTGGCCAGGTGAAACTGTATGCCAATCTTGTAAAGCCTGGTCTCACTGCATCTACTCGTCCCAAGCAAAAGATTGTATTTGGTAAATTGCTATGGCTATCATTCAAAACGGTTGTTCTGCTGACTGAGAATAAACATCAGACTGGGCCTGAAAATGAGCGCTTTCTGGACTTGGGCGGCTTCGGGATGGCCAATGTACTGACTCTGATTATCAGCTTTTGAATACAAGGCTCCTGTCCAACATTGGTATTGATTGGACTGCATTCAATGGCGGGCATTTTGAAAAGCATGACCTGATGCAATAGAGGTGCATTCAAAGGGCTGGCATTTGAAAAGCATGATCTGGCGCAATAGAGGTGCATTCAAAGGGCTGGCATTTTAAAAAGCATGATCTGGCACAATAGAGGTGCATTCAATTTCAAATGGCTGCCATTTTGAAAAGCATGAGCTGGCGCATAGAGCTGCATTCAAAGGGCTGCCATTTTGAAAAGTGTGACCTGGTGCAATAGAGGTGCATTCAAATGGCTGGCATTTTAAAAAGCATGATGTGCAATAGACCTGCATTCAAATGGCAGGCATTTGAAAAGCATGACCTGGTGCAATAGAGGTGTGTTCAATGGCTGCCATTTTGAAAAGCATGACCTCACACAATGGAGCTGCATTCAAAGGGCTGGCATTTTGAAAAGTGTGACCTGGCGCAATAGAGGTGCATTCCAATGGCTGCCACTTCGAAAAGTGTGACCTGGCGCAATAGAGGCGCATCCAAATGGCGGGCATTTTGAAAAGCATAACCTGATGCAATGGGGCTGCATTGAAATGGCGGGCATTTTGAAAAGCATGACCTGGCACAATAGAGAGGTTGTGCAAAGCCGCATGCGGCCTGCACAAAGTCGCCTGCGGAAATACCTTCATTCGCACCTCCACATTACCATAATTGCGAAATAACACGTTCTAGGACAGTGAAATTCGAAGCAATCTTGATTCTTTGGGTATCTGTCAACAAAGTCCGTGAGCACGATTCATCATCTGCAGGTCTCCTTCGCATTCCTCATCTCTGCTTTCCTCGCCGCAAGCGCCGGCGCCGCATTCTTTCAATCCGCCTGGGGGAGGGCCTATGAATAGGACTGATAACACAACCAATTGTGCCAGTTGATAGTAAAGGCGTTCGACGCGGCTGGGGTGATGGTCTGCAAAATTCCACGGCAGACTGTCTCTTAGGATTATTTCCGTAGGCTTTATTTCGCTTTCCAGCGGCCCTTGCATAGTTTGTCACATTTGAGATGCCGCTGTCCAAATGCCTTTTCGAAAACAGAATAGTTTCCTATTCTGTGCCGATTCATTCCAGGACTTCCACAACTCGCATTCGGTATGTTGACGTCTTCCCAGTCACCAAGGGCAGCCCAACGCTCCAAACCATGTACTGTTCATAGAGAACTAATAGCAATGCTCGAGTACATATGTATAGCGTCCATTCCATGGCAGACGGTCATCATTCCAGTCGAATGCTGCGCCAAATTGTATGTTCCTCCTCCGGATGATCCGCGCCGATCCTCATATAACTAGTTGCGTCTAAGCTTGCGTGTTGAAGAAATGGGCCAGTCCCATACATGCTCACCGGTGCTAGGTCTCGTTGTGGGGTTTTCTGCCCTGTGTTACGGCCGGAACATATCCTCAGCCATCCTGTACAGATTATGTGCTTCACGTCCACATTACAACAAACCCATACTTAATGTGGAACAGATACTCCCGCACCGGGCCTTGATTGTCGCGTTCTTATTTGGCTCCGACATTCACTCCTCGGGAAATCCGGCGGCTGAAAGATATGCCATAATGCATTATATACTGATTGCTGGGGATGAAGAGGAGGGAACATCGAGTGCGCCTGGTTTCCTGTTACCTTATCCTACCTCAATTGATGAAAAGGCGGCGAGTTGACCACAGAAACTGTCGCTCATGGGATTGAGCCCATGAAGAATATTGATATCATTCACGCTGGGCATTTCCCAGCCTGGTTAGGGCGAAATCCCTACTCTCATCCAACGAAAGTGTCAAATATCTGGAGAACCGCATGCCAATTTCGCGTATGGGACTTGTGCGCTGTCTTAGTCTATGAGCTTTCAAGGCCAGCTGATATTCTCATCTATAAACACATACAGTTTCATCAAGGCATCCTTTCCCATGTCAGAAGAGACATCCTGGCCAGTCCCGAGTGACTTGCCACCATTTCCCCTGTCGATATCACGCTTTGAATCACACAATTGATACAGGCCCCCTGATATATAACGGGATGTCAGTCACTGTGAATGAAGACGGCACCGTGATTTTCCCTTCAATTGAGCTCGACGCAATTCCATTGGCAAGCCTCCGTCATCTTCTTCAAGAATATTTCGAATAGTGCTGGAGTACGTGATGAATTGGTTCCACTCAAGGAACACACATAATTGACCGGGTTCTACTTCACAAGCAGCAAAATGGCCATAAAACGACCAAAATTGGAGGGCCTGTAGCTCGTTACCACCTGAATGTTTTGCATGTTTCAACTTGATCGCATATGCGTCGCGCAAGAGCCTCGTAGAAGTTCCATCCATGGACAGGTTGGAGGAAGACGAGAGAGTGCCACCAACGCACACGGATCCATGCGGATGAAGGTTCTCAAATGCGTGAATGAAGCCCGAGCTAGGGACCACAAGCAGAATGAGAAGTACGGTGGGCGTAGGACGTGAAGGGGAATAGGTGGGGATTGTGGGTGGGACGACAGAAGCCACGAAACGAAACGAAGTGCACCAAGATACAAATATTAGGCAAATGAGAGAGGCAAGCATCGAAAGGCATGCAAAAGGAGGTTTCTGTGGCACGGATGGATGGAGAGGGTGTGAAGCTCGGTCCATCGGGCCGAAGAAGGCGCCAGAGCACCGGACGACATGCAAATGGAGGTGCTCAAGTGCATGGGTGGATCGATGCTCGGCGGCTCGAGCCAATGCAAGCCTGGGACAGGAAATGGCAAAATCGAACGAGCGCGATGGAAGCTCGATGAGAGTGAACAAATCGTAAAAGGCGACATGAAATGGGACGAAACGAAGGAGACTGAATGGTGACGCGCTCATGTTGAAAGAGGTGGTGTATCACGGAGTAAGGAGAAGAATACATCGGGAAGTCATGGCTAGAGGTAGAATAGAAGATGAGTGGGCTGCGACAAGAGCATGTGCGCGTGCCTTCGGGAGCGAATGCGCCTCGTGAGCGAGCGTCGCGCACACGGGTACGGACGAGACGAAAGAGGCGCAACGATGCGCTGGAAAGAGGGAGGGGTCACCCCCGCCAACGAACGAACGAGAGACCCCGGTACGGACGACGTCGTAATACGCCGGTGTGCACGTCCTGGGCTCGAAAACGCGCGCTCACGAAGCGCGAAAGACGAAGCGCACGACAAGCGCGATCGACGTGATGACGCGCTTGGCATGTGCGAAGATGCGCCGTCCTGTGGAAATGGAAGCGCTTGCGAGGGCCGAAAGAGATCGAACCACCTCGAAGGCTGTCCACGGGATCAAGGCGAGGGAGGAGTGCGGGGGCCTTTGACTGTCCTTTGCTAGTACTGCCACGAGAAGCAGTACTAAATCTTTCAAACTTTTGTAGACCCACCAGAGGTACATCGGTGTTCCCAAGCGATGTAACGGGATCCGAGGGTTTATCAACGGAGTGGAAAAGTTGTCGTGGAGGTATAGCAGCGATGCCGGAAAAGGATCCTCGTCACGATCAAAGATAATGGTAAAGGAGTGGAAGGGTCCCCTGTAGATAATGTGAGGCAAGAAGGGCTGTTGAACGAAATATCCTCACCAAAAGTCCCTCTCCTCCAAGGACTGAGCGAGCGCGACAAGCACGAGCTTGCGTTGTGAGAGGCCCCGAAAAGGGACGATCCGCGGACGGACTGGAGTGGGACGAGAGGCGCAAGCACACGCGGAAAACCACATGCAAATGGAGGCGCCTAAATGCATTGGGGGAGGAAGGCGCGAGCCACAGCAGCAAAGTTTGTACAGTCAAAGGGATGCATGAAAAGGATTGAACCAAAGACACAGTATGACAAGGATGGGGAAAGACGACTCTACAGGATGAAAGGAAGGTATCGTCGGTACAGGCTGTGAAGGAGTACGCGGGACTGCATGGAGGGGTCGGGACGAAAGATTAACCGGAGAGGAAGGCAAAAGGAAGGAGGATGGAAAGGGTGGGTCGAAAATCCATGTTTTATGAATAACAGTCGAGTGAAATGGCGGATGTGACCGCCGAAAATGGGCGTGCTCAGCGTGCGACACGCAATGCATGAAAGAAACACCCACGGACGAGGTCGGTGCGAGACGAGGAGGGCGCCGTCGCGCACGAGGAGGGAACTGCAAAAGCAGAACACGAGGAAGGCGCGGTATCGAACCGCACACGAAGAGAAGGGCGCCGTCGCGCACGTGGAGGGAACTGCGAAAGCAGAACGCGAGGAAGGTGCGATATCAAACCGCACACGAAGACGAGGAGGGCGCCGTCGCGCACGTGGAGGGAACTGCAAAGGCAGAAACACGAGGAAGGTGCAGGTCGCAACGCTCGGGCAGGAGGAGAAGCGTGCCTTTACCTCGGTTCCTTCCATTTCTGCTGCCGGAGTGATGCTCCCTACGCAGGCGGTATTCGCAGGTAAATCCCCGAACTCGCTCCCACGCGCCGGTTCTCGTGGCTTCGAAGAGGCGGTAAAACTCGGATTCAAACTCGTCTTCTCGATGAATGCCAGTTACTGGTCGACACAGCTGACTATGCAATCGCTCGTAAGGACATCATCGCACCATACTTCGACCAGATGATTGCAGAACTGGGGCTCGATCCAACACAGTACTGCCTGTGGAAGATCGACTGCTGGTCTGTTCATCGGTCGGCGGAATTTCTGGGATGGATGGCCGAAAACTATCCCAGGATTCTGATTGTGTTTGTCCCCGGCGGGTGTACGGGCCTTTTTCAGCCACTTGATGTTGGAATCCAGCGGGTTTACAAACAGTCGATGAGGCAGTCAGCTCATCGCGATGTCGTCGCAGAGGCCACTGCACTCTTCGCTTCTCTGACCGACGATGAAAACGACACCGGTACTATTTCTGAACCCGATCACAACGACGCCGAGACTATCGAGTCCGTTGAACCATTGCTGTTGACACTCGATACAACACTCCCTACCCTCCGAAACCGCTGCGTCGGGTGGATTGTTGACGCTTTCCATGGCTGCAATGACAAGGAACTAATTCTGAAGGTAAGGCCACCAATTTTATCGAACATTGACAGTCACTTACTTGAACCGATCTAGGCATTTGAACAGTGCACGGCAGGCCCATTTAATTGCTCGCAGGCCAGCCTCACATCACCGCAAGCCCTCGAGGCTCTCCGCAATCTACCGAACACTCATCCTGCTCTTCATATGGAGCTTACTGCGCAGAAAAACTCCACTTGCAGAGGAGATTGTTGAGCCGGCGTTCCCCAGCGATGATCTTTCGTATGAGGACGAAAGCGACGTTCCAGTGGAGGTTGTACGCAATCATGTTGTCGCCGCCGGTACGCAGCGCTGCCGGCCGGTTTCGTGTGCAATTCAAGCGGCGATTTGGAGCGGAGCGGTGCTGCAGAGGATACTGAACTTGATGTTAACCCTGCCGACCTCCCGCTTGCTACTCGCCGTGCGAAGAGGAATGCGAAAGCACCGAGTCGTTATGGTGGAGAGGACATGTGGGACAAAACTGAGTCGTAGACGACCCAATTTATGTACGCTGTGCTCGATAATAGCGTGAAAACGATCCTACCATGCCCACAGTTGCGGATTTGGGGAGAAATTTTGATTTTTTTAGTCCTCAAAAAAGTTTATTCGGCCAAGTATTCGATGGTCCCAGTGACCAGTGACATATTTACCAAGTATTCGATTCATCGAGCGCTGTGACCCGTGACCGAATACCCTGTCGAAATCGTACAGTATTCCCGCCCACCGGGAACCCTGCATCTTCTCAATCACCCGCTCCGCATCCGCCTTCCGCGCAAACTGCACAAACCCACAATACTTCCCCACTGGCAACTTCACATAGTGGATCTCCCCAAACAGCACAAAAAACGTCCGTAGCGTCTCCTCCCCCACCAGCGGACTCAGCCCGCCTACAAAGACCGTCGTGTTGTATGGATCCGTGCTCGTCAGCTGCTCACCGTTCGGCCCGATGAGGTTCCCGAAGATCGCACGCGCCTCCGCCATGTGCCTCCACTCGTCCGATTGCGGCTGCTGCTGCTGGCCCGGTACGCCGCCGGCTGCCCCGGCACCTGATGATGCTGCGAAAAGTACTCTGGCCCCGCGCCGCTTGCGCTGGTCTGAGCCCGCCGGGCGTGTAAGACGTTGCTGCGTCCGCGCTGACACCGGCGCCGGGTGGGTAGTATGTCATCGGCACCGCGATCGGCGCGGACACGCTCGGCGCCTGCTGGGGCCGCTGCTGCTGCTGCTCGTCGGGCAGCGCGGAGCCGGAGGTGGATGTGGAGAACACGCGGTGCTGGACATGCTCGGGTAGCTGGGTGCGGACGTAGACGCGGGGAGGGCGCCCGGTCTGAGGTCGGGCTGCGGGTGCTTGAACTTAGCAGTCGTGGGGGAGATGCGCACTGACGACGTGTTAGCATCGTGGATCGATATAAGAGAAAATGCGTACTGGGCTGGAATTTGGTGGGGGGAAGCTGGGGGAAAAATATCCCAAAAAAATGAGGATATTCCAGCCTTAGTTCACGCCCGTTCCGTTTCCGTTCAAGGGAAGCGCGCGCCCGGGAACCCCTAGCGGCATCCATTCACTCCGCCGGGGGAAGCGCATCGGCACGCCGTTCATGACGCCGATGGGCGAGAGGGGTGAGGTGGGCGAGATGACGCCGTTGGAGGGTAGGTACGCGCCTCCGCCTCCACTACTGGTTTGCGCGTTGGCGTTGGTCGGGTTCGAGTCTGAGGGGGCGTTGGCACCATTCGCATTGGCGTTCACGTTGGTAGCATTCCCTCCTCCATTCGGCGCGTTACCGTTGTTGGAGTTGTTCGTACCGTCGCGTTTGAGACTTGAGCCGAAGCAGCCGCCGCGCAGCACCACTGTTATTGCTAGCCTCATTCCCATTCCCATTCGAATTCACATTTGCATTTGCATTTGCATTTGCATTCGAAGCAGAAGTCGGATGTGCAGGCGGAGTGCCGGCCGTAACCCCCGGCGGCACCCAATTGATCACAGACGGGCGCCGAGTTGGGCATCATCGTCATCTGCGCGCCGTGGGTGCCGAGGGAGGAGTTGACCTGCGGGAAGGGGAGGGGAGAGGAGGTCAGGATGAGAGAAGAGATAAGGACGATAGATGAGGAGGAGGACGTAAGGAGAACAGGGCCTAAGCCGAGATCCAAGCCGCTCAAGCCGCCCAAAAAGAAGCCCGCACCCAAGCCTACAGATGACTGGCAGCGAGGCCGAAACTTCAGATTAGCGAAATTAGGTCACAAACTGGCCTTGTCAGGTGATGTGATGGCCAAACCAGAGGATATTACATATCTTTTGGTGATGTTGCCTTCTAGACCCTGACTGGGACAAGGGCTTGGATGGGGATTGCGATCCTTTGATACATATGTTAATCTAGGCATACTTAGAATGGGACATGAGGCGCTCTCAGATCAGTGAGATTCATATCACATGTAAATGGCACTGCTTCTGTCAGGGGCAATGGGCGTGGTTCCTGGAATTCCAGGGTTCAATTAGTCTCCCTAGTCAGACCAATCAATCAATTTATTTATTTTTTTGGAATTTTGGTGGGAAAAAAAAACTGATATATAGGGTTCAATGGTGGAAAACAGGGTAACCACACAAGGTGTCATTATTGACATGAGGTGCGCAAGAATGCTGCCGTTAAGCACCTCATGTTAAGGGTGATGGTGACCCTCCATCCCACGTGGTGCTTGCATGGTGCTCAAGGCATCTGGCTTCCATTGCTAGGCCCAAGTCAGTGTCGCATGTGTGTGGCACTAGTCGGATCGTAGGAACTGCAGTGAGTCGGCATGGTGGCACTTTCGCTCGATAATCATTTCCGAAGAGGCGCCCATTGATGGGGTCGGATCGTAGGTGATATCACCGCAGTGAGTCGGCATGGTGGCAAAATGCGGAGCTCGGTATTTGGAATGAGGTTATGGTGCTCCAGGGCAGGAAGCAGAGTGCGGTCGGAAGCGGGGATAGGATCAGCGAAACGCCCCAGCACAACGGCACGGGCTAACCGATCGGAGATGCACATAATAAACTGGCCTTCTAGCTTCCATTGCGATTATATGCCCTGGCCTGCCCTAGCCCATCGATTGACGCTTCATTGGGTGTTATCGCCGCCGAAGGATGATAATAATAACGGGGCCTGATGTGAAAAGGCGCCAGTCCCAGGAGGACCCGGATAATCACCCAGAATTTCGCATTTTGCCAGTGTCAAGTCCCGACATTTTAGGCCGTATCCACGAGAGAGAAGTGCAAATTCGGCGCCAACAGGAATCGGGTTGCGTGTCCCCTCCTTCTGGCTTGCTCCCCGGGGACCGATCTCCAGACAGCACCCTACCCATTTCTCAGGCGAGTGTTCTCTCGCTAGCTGTCCCGCCATTTGCCACATTCGGACGCAATCGTACCCGGCTTCTCTATTTCCCACACGAGACAAAAAGCTTTTCTGATGGGATTGATACCGAATCAGCAATGCACAATAATAAAGCGAACCCTCTTCCCTCGCTTCTGACGAAGCCCTACCGCTCTTCCCTATCTCATGACATTTTTTTAATGGCCACAGTACATCCTCAGCAGCCTCTTCCCCATCATCGCGACGTTCTCAGAGGTCCCTCTTAATGCTCCTCGACAGTCGGCATATTCCGGTACCTCCAGTGCGGTCTTCTCGGCCCACTTCTCTGTCACTTTTTCTTTTTCTTACGCCACCGAACAGCATCAGCCCCAGCCGACAACAACGGACCCGTTTTATGGCTACGAATACATCGCTCAGCTGAGCGCGCGGTTCATAACGCACCTCTTTGCATGCCCACCTTCCCCCCCCAATCCACCCACTCGCAGGCGAAACTCCCGTGTTTTATTGCCTATGCCCTCCACCGCACTAAGCTGCACCAAGCTGTCACCTATGCGACCCTAGTCTTGCTGCAGCGTTTGAAAGCGCACTTTCCTACTGCACGCGGCTCCTCTGGCCACCGACTCTTCATCTCCGCTTTCATGATCGCCTCCAAGGTCATCTGCGACGACGCGTATTCAAATAAATCGTGGAGCATCGTCGCCCAAGGGATGTTTACCTTGCGCGAGATAAACCAAATGGAGCGCGAGATGTGTAACTACCTCGATTGGGAACTCAACGTCGATGACCCCATTTTGGCTAACTTCGAGGCAATGGTCCAGCGCGACTTTCCCCCAAATTCCAAGGGACCGTACCCGATGTATTCCCTTCATATGGTGTCGAAGCGCGCCGCCAAGGCTGCAGCTTCTACATCCGCTACCCCCATCCCCGAACCCGACCCACGACGAGCCCCATCCCGGCATTTGGCCAGCAGCGCCAAGCGACGCCAACAGGCGTATCCACGCCGCGGCCACCCATCTTGGCCCCTCCCTTGTACAAGAAGTCGACCCCCCCGATGACCCCGGACACCCCCTCGCACATCATTCCAACACGACCTCGCCCGCCTCGTCGATTTCGCCACCGACGCCGACCGGACCCGTGGACCACAACGCCAGATCCATGAGGGGAAGAGCCACTTCGAGATATCGCCAGGTTTGGCGATATCAGCCGAGCTCCTCCAATACATCCTCGAAAGGAAAAATGTTCGCTTTTGCTATTCCGGCCGTCTGGTAGCTCCTGACCGGTTCCTCTATTCTCTCATCCGCATGTCGGCTCTCGTGTGGCGCATGTGTATTCTACGACATCCTCATCATCTCATATTGGTTCCCACCTACCGCACTCACACACCTGCATTTACTTATTGCCCTTTCCTTGCGGTATCAATTTTCTTGCCTTCTGACACACGCTGACTATGTTATCGCATCTTGGGGTTTTGTAATATTACTCATATCTTAAGCAGATGCCCCGTATCCCATTGTCCGTGTTTGTTTTCCCATTCCATGCAGCACGTTCCCCCAATTCAGCCCAATACCCGCTATTGAACACAATCATCAATTTCACGAAAATGATCCATGGGGTGGAATTTTTTAGTCGAAAGTTTGGGTTTATCGGGTGGGACTTTAGCGAGAGATGTGCGTCTGCTGTGGTTCATGTGGCTCAGCTGGATTCCGACCACACAATAGGCACATGGACTGTGATCCTTCCAGGAGGCTGATGTAAATCGGATAATAAAACACGGTCTAGATCCACGGTGAAAAGGTGCATCGTAATATTCGGGCACGGTGATGAAAGTGCCCGCTTTGCCGTGTCCGCTGCATGCAAATTGCCGCTGTTACCGTGGGACTGCCGCTAAGCACCGCTTTGATCTTTTGCCGCTGCACTGCCGCACCACTTTCATACTGCCGCTGTGCTACCGCCTGCAACACCGCAGCAAGTTTGCCGTGCCTCTAGGTGTGCCGCTGCATGCTACTATGAACTCTATCTTATACTAAACATTATGTTTCTCCATCATGCTTGACTCGACTTCGCTCACCACTACGAGCGGAATGGACTGCTATTCAATTAACTTCACTTCTCACCACTGCTGCCTCGCCTCGCTGGGGACCCAACCACTCTGGAGACGCTGTAACCTCATCTGCTACCAATCTCAATTGTTGTTCTACCGCCACGGCGGGGACATCACAATTCATCTGTGGTTCAACCTGTCCTAGTTGACACAGAGTTCACCGCATCCCGCAGGTTGCACCTCGTGTTTGACCCATCATCCCACCATCCACAGGTGCTCAACGGCCGTCTTTCATCGAGTGAACCCCTCCCAAAGATGTAGCAAGGTCCTAGCGCTCATCAAGATCTCACGCAATTAAGCAGCCGTTCTCACCGTCATCAATCGGGTAATGAATGCCTGTCTTCATGAATCAAGCAGTGAGCAAGATCTGACGACCGCCAAGACCGAGGACTGCTTAGGCAACGTATTCCAATGCTGTCTGAAGCTCACTGTCTCCCCTCTTTCCATTTCATTCCTGCTTAACGACTGTGATTGCATGCTCAACCCCCCCCGCAAGATTCAACGAGAGTCGAGACCCGGTATCTGACCCGAAGCACCTCAACTTTCCCAATACTCAACCGCGATTCCGCTTTGACCTCTTCCTTGATCAAACACGGAACACCCGGGTTGTTTCTCGAGCCTCCTGCGCATGCGGCTTCAGAAGGATAACTTATTGGAACATTACAAGATCTCGTCTTGGATCTATGGTGCTCTAATCGAAATGTTACTCAAGTTGAAGTTGTTCAAGACTACGACACGGCTGGGCCTTCAAAGTCAACATTTTACATCCCATATCCGGGCCATGGGCGTCGAAGATCCGTCTCCCTTTCGCTGCGCTCCTCATACGGCGTACTTTCTCGTCCGCTCAGAAGCACCTCCTTTATTTCTTCTTTATTACATTCCACCATCTCCCCTGAGTCGCATTTTCTTCGATCCCCCTGTCTAATCCCCAGAGCACTCAAGCTAACTCTGATATGTCCTCAAGAACCAGAATTCCCGTGCCTCTCGTCGCCATCCCGTCCCTTTCTAAGATGTTCAACTGCCATCCTGAAAAACCCTTTTCAACAACGAGCCACCCACCACTTAATCAGAACTCGGCTCAAGGTTCAACTGCACCCTTTTAGCATCAGCGTTGCTCAGCCCTTAGCACCAGCAGGGCATCGCGACGAATTTCTTCAGATTTGACTCGGACTAAGCGATGCGTCTGCGCACACTTCCTTCTTGCACCTGCCAACTGATTAAATCCGATTCAATTTGTTTGACTTTACCAAACCGCACCGTTCTTCGTATATGGATTCTACAAAAGGTGCCGTCTTCAACTAATCTATTCGGGTTTAGAAGCCGATTGGCAGGCGACCTTTTCTTGGTCTGCCAGTGTCGCATTCTTCTCCTGCAGGTATGATTGGTCCTGCAAGTCCACCGCTCATGTTTTCTTTGACGTAGCGTGTCGCAAATGTTCAGTTTCACTGTTTCACGGGCCCGTTGCATCTGCTGCACCGTTGATGTTACGGCCTCAATTTTTTTTTTTTTTTTCAGCTCCCTGCACGTCCTCGAACGCGCCTCGCATACCCCTATGATGAGCTAAGTTTTAAAGGTTCGTCGAGCGAGCGAGTTGACATACGAAGCTGAGTTCTTAGTCTGTCTTATTCAACGGCGCCGACACTGCACTCGCATCCGCATCACCTTGAATAACTTAATCAACTCATGATCGTGCTTTTCCGATACGTCTGCGACCCGTGTGGCCCCTGATATCTATCTCGATTGTGTTGGTCCCGTTCCAGCAAGTCTAACCGACACGTCACAAACGCGTTTCTCGCTGTTTTCTTGGATATTTCTGTTAAGTTTTCGTCCTGTGCGTGTCCGCCCCTGCGGCTGACGTTTTTATTTCGCTCACTATCCTTACATTATTATCCCAGGCAATCGACCATGTTTCCTGAAGTGTGAGAGTAGCACCAAGAGTTCGATTGAAGTTGTGGACTGTGCTACCCCGAGACCGAACATGTCCTCAATGTGTTGCTTCAGTCGTTTTCTACTACCTCAGTACTAACTGATTGCTTCAACGAAATCTTGCGGGTTTACCTCAACGAGGTCAGTTATCAAAGTCACTCCCGGCGTGCTCAGGCTCATCCCAAACCTGCGAACAGATTAGTGTCTCATGGGCGTAGTCAGACATTTATGTTTCACCAAACCGGCCCTTTACGACATCTGTAGATATGAAGGGGTGGCAACAGTATAATTTTCATACATCGAATATGTAGTCGCTACGCTTGAATAACTGGAAGTTGAGTACAACCCCCATTTTACTGTGCCGCTGGGACACCCAACCCCGCAGTCGATTTCAGACTCGATGTGGTGCCATGTTAAGCCTGGATTTGTCAGATCTCTGTAGCTGCCCATATGCCGGAGTGAAGTGAAGCCCACATCTTGTACGGATAATTTAACCTGTTTCTTTTGACAATATTCTACACATCAGACATATAAAAGAGTCCGCACAATAAGGCCGCATACCAAAGCACAGGTCCCTCTACTAACCGGGGTGTATGAGATGAGTTTTTCTATTGATAAGATCCCACATTGATATTGAACATTAATGAGCCAAACGAGAAAGACAAGGCTGTTGTACATCATCCTAGCAGGCAAGCAGTCCCGAGGAGTTGTTTTCATTGCAGCCGCGATGCCAGAATGAGGATAAAGTCCAGTATAAGAAGTAAAAGTGCCGCTACATAAGTGCCGCAGACCAAAGAAAAAACTGCCGCTGAAGTGCTGTTGAAACTGCCGCTGTACAGCTACATTGCCGCTGTTGTTGCCGTTTGTGAGTGCCGCAGACAGCTGCAGAAGTGCCGCAGCATACGGCCTAGTGCCGCTGAAATATCCCTACTGCCGCTGCAAAGTGCCAACCTTTGCCGCTGCAGAGTGTTGCCGACTGCCGCTGCCCAATGTTTGCATATGTTTAGGTGCCCGCCATACTGCCGCAGACTGCCGCTGCCTCGAAAATAATTCATGTTTTAATGTCGTGGGCAAGACTTTATTCAACCCATGGCAATGGCAAAGGATACATTAGTTACAGTAGAGTGCTCCGACACCTTTGAAACCACTAATTGCTGCAATACCAAGCAGCTCAACGTCTACCGCAAGTACAACTGCCGCAGACTGCCGCTGCAGTGCCGCTGCCGCTGCCGCTGCATGCGGCAAAAGCACTGCTGCGGCAAAATCCCTTTGCCCCGTAATATTCTTGCTTCATGACGGAAGGACTCGACGTACTAAAAAGCGATTTTGGAAAATAAATAAGTCCGACTTTCTGCCGGGCGAAGCAGCAGCCCTAGACCCCAAGGAAAATTCCATTTCTAAACTGATCTTGATATACGTTGAAGTACCATTCATCACTGAATCGGATAACACTCCATATTTCAAACTATTATGGGATAGGAACAACATGAACAATGATATAGAGGACGGGATGGAATGGCCGGCATGGGAGAGGGTAGTATCTCGTAGACAGACGCTTCAACAATGACGAACCTCGTACCTCGGTTTGTTCAAAGGAATTATCTACCTAAATTACGAAACTTCGGAATGCGAGTCTTCCATCATTCAATTGCGATAGAACCCCCCTTGCTTCTCTGAAACGATGACCCCGTCCCGTCTGGAGCTCTGGCTGGAGCACGCCTTCAGTTCGAGTACCTCGCTGTTTACGGTGGCGTTGGATTGATGCTACGTGTGTGGTCTCTGGCGTGGGTTTCGCTTCGTTTCCTTCGCTTCTTGTTGTTTCACGAGCTTCGAGATGAGCCACCATCCCGCTTCTCAGCGGGTGCTGCATTTGGTGTGCGTTCGGTGGTCAAGATCGTTTGCCCAATGTCCACGAAGAAATATTGACCGTCACCTAAAATTTCGAGCAGGCCCTCGAGACCGTATGCCAGGGGAAACCACAGCAGAGGGGCAGTAAAGCATCTGGATAAAATTGTGGCACATCTGTGAATTTTCAGACGGAGCCCAAAAATAAAAAACGCGGGGTGACTCACTGTCGGTATGAATGTCCCAGAAGAAATTTGATCTCCGTACCGACCCATTTCTAAACCAATAACCACCACTCCACAGGGATGGAAGGGCGTGGAAGCAAACCCAAGCTAGCGCAGATACTGATTGCAATAGCTGAGCCTTCAGAAGGGCGACGGACCGGGATACCCCATGGTGTACCAATAGAGGGTTTGCGCCCAAGCCATCCAAGCCACTGGATGGCTTTTTTTTCTTGGCCCGAGGAAGATTTTACCGCTAGATATTTATATGGGTAATGGAGGGTCCCTATCCCTTCGTATGGCACCCCACAAACCAGCAGGTATATGAAGAAGTCGACCGAGTCAAAGTTAAAGGAGCCATCAGCCACCTACATAGTGGCTGCTGCGCAAACTCGCTAATATCATATGGATACTGACAAATTCATTGGCACCGCCACTGGCTAAGATGATTAGCTTACAAGAAAAATTCTCCCAAATTGCCTCTGGCAAGTTCAGATTTGACTATGAACTGTCCAGAAGAACGGGACAGAGTCTGCGTACAGGGAAAACTTTACATCGACCACATCCACCCGTTCGGGGCCCGGCCAGCAGTAATGTAGGGCAAATATTAAACGCAGCGGTCGAGATCTGGTCGGTCCGCAGCGGGCCCGGAGAACATGTCAAGGTGGGCTTCCTTACGCTACTAGGGAAGGTTCAGAACATCGCCCAATACGTCTGAAACTCACTCTGACCGCGCCAGACACTAGAATTTTCGTGGCATTCAAGCACCCGAGCTGAATGATCTCCCTTCAGTTATGTCATCACATTGCGATAAAATCCGGAACACAACCTCCCAGGTGACGGTAAATCAAGTTCTGAAGGGTACAACAGGTATCAGACCAGAAATCCCCCCTGAAACACTGAGAAGACTCACATAAATTCAGTAACAAGGGGCGTTTCGGGTTCAAGGTTCGAACGGTTCAGTAAAATTGTCCTCCATCCAGCAACTTGACAGTTCTTTTGGCGGCGCTTTTCGCACCTTTTTGTTCTTTTTGTCTTTTGGAGCCTCTTTTTTGACTTCTTTTCTAAGCGGCAAAATCACTTTCGACTCTTTTGAGGTCTTTTCCGAGTCACTTCTCTAGGAACCGCCAAAAGTCTTTCTTGTAGGTGCAAATCTTTTAAAAGTGAATTTCGTGGCGATGTAATCAAGGTTGGCTTCGAGTTCTTCGAATGTAAGTAGTATTTGCACGAGGATATTAAGTACATAGTAAGTAATGGTATTTAGAATGCAATCTCATGTGAGTGGTGATCCGCGTATTTGTTAACATAAAAAGCCTTGAAAGCGTCTAAAGAATCCGAAAAGTCAACTCCGTAAGTGGAACAAAGCCCTTTCCAGCAACACCAATGAGGTGAGGCCCCCGAAAGCTGTCGGTTCAATTTCCGCTATTTATAAAGACAATCGGACTAAAACTGATAGAAAGCGATTGCATTTTCAAGAGCTAGTGCATTTTCAAGCCCAAGTCCTAGACTCGTGAACCAGTCGACGTTAACGAAGGATCTCAGTGAGAGACGGACGTAAGCCTGAATTACAAAATCACACAAACAAATCCAACAATCAGACAAAGAGTGCCACAACAGGGAGATCATCGTTAACGGACTGGGCACTCTTGTCACGCTTTTAGCAGGGTTTTGGATCGCCCGCCATTTCAGAAGGTTCCGACTTGGAAAAATCGACCTGGGAGCCTCTGAAATGCTCTGAAAAAGTGTCAAAACTTCCTATACCAAAGTGGGGCAGAATTCGATTTCAAGTTGATTGAGCCCACATTGTGTTGGGATCTTACACCCAAGTCGAGCTCGTCGCCGGCGCACGGACCATTTGACAACGACGACGAACATGAAATCTGCCATCAAAAAAACATGTGGGGCTCATTGGATAGAGAATTCAAAATCATCAATTATTCATATGCAGGAAGTTGAGCATCTTTTTTCAAGTTGGGGGCATATTTTTTCGAAGTACCGACCTCTGAAATGGCAGGGGAAGCAAAACCCCGCTATAAGTGCGCCGAGAGGGCCCAGCCGGTATCCAGCCTTGTCCGAGCGTTAGGCGAGTGATGCAATTTGTCTTTATTTTTGCGGATACCGGATGGGGACGAGCCTACCCAGTCAATTATATTATGGAGGTCAGACCCACGCACAGGACAGGGTTTCGGCATCTCGGCAGATTATTTTTCAAATGGATTACCTTAAGGGATGTCTCCAGTAACCATTATCAAGCATAAATAATTTCAGAGTCGGGGACCGGCGCTTGCGCCGCTACCTGATTTGTTTTGTCAAGTTTTTTTTGCGCATGTGCACGGCTTGTGGTTTCAAAATGCAAATATCTTGCGGCTGGGATTGATTCAAACCTTAAATATGTCTAGTGCTCCCTTATCCCTCCTGCTCTCGGCTGAATTGAACCATTCAATAGTGAGGCACAGGGTTCAAAATGCCAGTACGAAGCATGTGATTCAAAATGGGTGTCAAGCGGTCCCTCGTCGAGGCAATAGAGAGGTATTATATCCAGAATTCAGCAACCTCAAAGTCTAGCTAAGCTCATGAGAACGGAACGGCCCCCATCGCCTTCCCAATTTTAGTCCACAACAATTAGGGGGAACAATAGTTGACTACATTATCCACGTAAATATTGATATGACAAACACTCCTTCGCCAAGATTGAGAACAACTCATAGACCCTGCATGTTCGAAATTTTGTTGACCCGAGCAATCATCCTCCCACAGTTTGGGACTTTCCCGGGAGCTGTCACTGCTCGCCTCGCAATGTCGCGCTTGCTGTTTGCTGCGCATAATCCGGCCTAAAAATCTGTGCGCGATCGAGCTGGAGGGGCAATCGAGAAGTGACAGCGAAGGGGGTGATCTCCATTACGTGGCCAAGCTTACGAGGTCACTGGGTGGACTCCGAGGTGACGCAATGCCACGTCATGCTCCTTTCTCTGTTTTGCACCTACCTCCATCCCTCCGGGCGGAGTCTATTGCCTTTTCGTGTTGGTG
>JARKIC010003383.1:0-23645 GCA_029378375.1 Mycena olivaceomarginata | reverse complement strand
GAGACTTATCTGGAAGACGAGTATAGTTCACGAGGGACCTTAGGCGGGGAATTTTGTCGGTTAGGTCGATCTTGAAAGGCTTCAAATTGAAGGTACTGCTGTAACCGCCTGCTTCAACAAAGGTGACTATAAACGGAATGGCAGCGACAAGATGAGCGACGGGGTTTTGAAAGGCAATGAAAGTGCATGATGTCCACGAATCCGCAGGGTCCACTTGGCTGATGGTGAGGGAAACGAAAGGAAGTAGCCGACAGCGAGCATGGTGGATATTTACACCGGTGACCAACGCAGGCAACTCCCGCTGGGGTTCGGAAAAAAGGGGGACAGACGACGGCCATTCACCATCGCCATACTGTGGCCGTCGCACCTCAACGGAGTTTGCGAGCCGTTTTAATTCAGAACTGCGCAGGTGAGTTTTACTGGGATCGTTCGGAGAGAGATATCACCGAGCTGACCGGTCTGCAACTCGTCATTCGGAACGCTGAACATCCCGTAAACTGATAGAACGAAGGACTCCGCCAACAGAGGGATTGAGGTCTCGAGCTCATCTGATTCTCGCGTTCTTGAAGTCGTATCGAGAGAGTTGGTGGTCGTCTGGGAGCCGCTACAGCTGCCTCAATGTTCAGACGACACGTACGTTTATGGAGGAAGCTCTTGGTGTCGGTGGGGAGAAAGATAGCGGCCTAGCCGGGGACGACAAAGTACTCATGTATGAAACAACAACGCAGAGTGAAAAGCTGAAGATGCGGATCAAGGATGTGACTGCGTACTTCTAACTCTAGTGTTGAGATGGCTCAGCGGCCTTATAGCCGAGGGCGATTCTCGTCGCCCTTCAGCACTGTTATGCCCCTTTCTATACCTATTTCATCTGTTTCACTCCTTACCTACCGATCTCATACATAAACCCTCGTACCTACGGAATGCGCCTCAGTCGTTCACCTTGAAGTGCCCGGCTGAGGTGTGTTCTTTCACACTACTTTACTGGACAATTTCGATCAAATTGACAGGGGTTGTGACGCGTGACCCATTTTACCTATTCGACATTTCGGCGGCCGCCAAATTTTTTGTTGAAGGAGACCCGCCGGATCCTCGTTCCACATGTTCCCGGTGGTCGTACCGTTTCACTTCCATACGTACCGTTTCATTTCCACGTGACCTGATAGTAACATTTCACCTCCACATAATTCCATTTCATATTTCTTTATTATTTCCAATCCCTATTTTGCTTATATACTGTAGTATTTCATTCAATTCGCGGGGCCTGTGACGCGTGACACCCATTCGCGAACTTTGGTTTTCGCGAATTGGCTCGGGGGACCGTGACACAGAAAAAAAATCGTGTTTTTCCCGGAGCACCAAGACTTAATCCCAAGACCTAGGCAGAGCTCATTTCTCACTCAAATAGATGCATGTGAATGACAATGATGAGGGTCTTGTTGTACCTGGGTTCTAGTACTTGTAGTTCTCGCCTTCGTAAATGAATACAATCCAGGTCCCAACGGTGCGAGAAATGAGCCTCGAGGGAGAGGGAGAGGAGGTAATAGAACGAAATGTAGGGGAGAAAGCACACTGTATTCAAGGTAATTACAAGGTTTATATACAGTAAAAACAAATATGACTGCATGGGGAGTAAGGACGAACTGAGAGCATAGTACAAGGACAGAGGTAGTAAGAATGAACAGGAATGAGTCCAGCTAATTAATATAAAATCGGTACGTCAGTGAGCAATGGGCCCGAGGCCGAGACACCGTGAATGGGTCAGCCAGTTCAGGCTTATCAGCTTGAATCCAACAGGAGCCAGCTTGCTGTCCAATGTGGCAGTCATGTGGGAAGAAGTCTCAAGTTGCTCCCGATCACCTCGGTCATGTGTGCGCCGCGGCAAATCGAACACCAAGGTACTTGGGGGAAAAATCGCATTTTTCACAGTTTCTTTGGTGATTTTGTGACTTCTTTTGCAAGTTCGCAGCTGCCCTCGGTGACCCGTGACATTCGCGAAATTTTTCGCGAATTTGGGGGCCTGTGACGCGTGACACGCGAATTGAACGAAATGCTTCAGTACTGCCCTGCGCATTCGCTCACCTCAGTCGTTTCCACCTTTGTGTGCCCCGACTGAGGTGAGCCTTTCTTACATTACTCTATTCTACCACACTTACATATTTCTCCTAGCTCGTTGTTCTTACTTTAGGTAAACCCGACTCAATACAGTCGTTTCCACCTTTGTGTGCCCCGACTGAGCTCGTTGTTCTTACTTTATTTTTGCGTGACACCTCGAAAATTTCGACATTTGAACCGAAATTTTAGTCTTTTTGGTACTGTATGAGCATTTTGGGGCCTGCGTGACGGCTTGAAGGTTCAACAGAGGCCAGAGTGACCCGTGACATCGACCAAAGTTCGTGATCGACAGGGGGTGCGTGACGCGTGACTGCCGATTTGAACGAAATAGTACAGTATTTCTCTTCCTACACTTACGGCTCTATTAGTTTTCCTTCGTTTCACAGGTAGATATTAATAAAGTCGTTCACCTTGAAGTGCCCGGCTGAGTTTTACTTCGTTTCACATCTAGTACACTAAAACCTGTTACAAAGATCTCGCAGCCTGCATTAGAAAATGCGCTGTCGGCACTGGGCAGTGCAAATAAAGAATCATGTCGAGCTGGATCCCACCTTCCTGTCGCGTTGAACACACGGATGGATCCCATCAAGCATGGCGATGAATATTCGTCACCTCAGCCTCTGAGTAAACCCCACAAAACAGAAAAGGGACCCTAAACACATATTTTGAATGGGGTTCACCCATCCTCGTCTCCCCACCTCGGAATAAAATTCAACCCTTTTCGAATCTGAACAACCTTCCACACTCTGGATGTCCAACCTCCGCTTGGTTATAATGCCGCCTGGCGAAATGGCATCGCGTCTGACTACGATTCGCTGTCATCAGGAGATTGCAGGTTCGACCCCTGCGGTGGTCATTACACAGTTCGTGATGTTTTTGGTTTGTTTATTTGTTTTCCTTGTTACATCTTTTCCAGTCTGACGAAACGACTCGGACTTAGTGCCTCATCTGCCCCGAGCAGCATTCCAAGGATTGCGGAACAGGTTCAAGCTTCTCCTTGGTCCGACCTAGATTACCTCTTTATATACGTGTGAACGACTGTCTTCACAAAAGTGTATAAAGGCCTGTTACGAGACTAGGTTACCTCCCCCTTTTGAATCCCAACTCGGCATGTCCACCTTCGATTCGATTTTCAAGACAGCGGCGCCTTGGTTCTGACATCTGACAGCCTTCGACACTTACCAAGTATATCTTTGGAAAGGTGGTTTGATTGAAATCTTGTCAGTCGCATGGTGACTGGTGAGTTCAACTAGTTCACATTGAGGTGAATTGTAGGCGACAGGTACAAATGGATCGATTATGAGACAAACAGAGATCCCCAGTTGTTATCGAGTACACTTCGTCTGCGACATGCACGACGCTAAAACTTGTTACAAACATTCCGCAATTTCGTGTAATTCGGCGAGCCGAAACCGGTCACCTGTAAAGGATGTATGAGAAACTACACTGCATTCGCACAATTTACGAGAAAACGAATGACGAACCGGATCCCACCCTTCCGTCGCGTTGAACACCGCATCGCCGCATCCGGGATTAGATCCTGTTACCCTCGTTAGCTCTGCGGAAACCTCACAACAGAAAAAATGCTAGCCAGTGGGCATGTCATTAAACGCCGCCCCATTCTGGTAGATCAGAGGATTGAGGAAACCCAAGCCGGACTTGCCCGCCGCGATCCGCTCGTTAGTGATCAATGCCACCACGCTTGCGAAAATATCGGCGGAGAAAGCTGGGATTCCCGCGAAATCGACGGTGCCGCCGTCGATGACCCATATTGCGCTGCTCAGGGCGGATACATCCGGGACTGAAATACGAGTCAGGGAGTTATTCGAGGGGGCTCGCCGCGGGGGAACGTACCAGCGCGGCCAGAAACGTTGAACGGACTCGACCCGTCCGCTCCAATCGTTCTCAGGTAGGCTGTGACCGCAGCGTCTTGGTACTTCGGGCGCTTGAAGACGTTGGAGAAGCCACCCCCGCTGAGGGCCGAGGCGGTTTCGGTCGTCTCATCCGAGGTAAATTCGGTCCCACCCACGGCCGTCACACTGATTGGAAGAGGGGAATTGAACGTTCGAGCTTGAGCTTCCAACATTGACACTTACAAGGGACAGCTCGCGGGGAATGGCGGATCGAATGGGATGCATTCGACAAAGGGTGTGCCACCCGCGCCCCAACTCCGGTGTTGACAATGTAAGAAACGCCGCGAGCAGCGAGTTGAGCGTAGGCATTGCATAGAGATCTGGCGAATAATGATAGAGATGAATGTAAATACGCTGCTCCTTGGGTAGACGGCATGCACACGCACTCAGCAATTTGGGGCGAAACCTCACTTTCAAGCCCACCAAAATTGTTAACAATCGTCTGAGGCGGGTTGGCCGACGAAACCAAATAATTCGCTTGCTCCAGGAAAGCGGCCAGCGCGTCGTCGCTGTCCAGAGGGCCGGTAGAAATGTAGGCGACAGGGACACCAGTTGCAAGACCAATGGTGTATTGAGTGTCGATTCCCTGGAATCTCAGTCAGCGCACAAAATCAATGAGAAAAGCGGCTGCGATTTACGCCAAAAACGCCTGCACCGGCAGGAAGCTGGTTGTTGATACCACCATCGATGGAAATGAGGTCAAATGTCGTGTTCGGATTCATGTCGGGGCGAAATTCTTCTAGAAATGCCTAGTGGATGGATAAGGCCAAATCGAGTACAATCAAGGCAAGTAACTTACTTTGAGATCGCGTTTGTTGGCAAACTCGTTGCTAAAACCAGAAACCGCCAAAACGTTTGGAGCCGGTTGAGCGGGCTCTGACGGTATGTTGTATAGTTGTTGCACACAAGCGGGGGTCCAGCTGACTTGACAGTCGGGCGAGATTGAGGCGGTGGGCGGATTTGCTCCTGACTTTGTTGCCGTCGCGTTCACAACAGAATCTAATGTGTTCACTCCACGGGAAAACTGCGCAAATATTGAGTCAGCGGTTTGGTAGATGCGGAGGAAGGTGGCAGGACGGACGTCACGGTGGGATAGATGACATTAATACCACTCTTCAAGGTGCTAGGAATCGAGTAAGACAGGGTCCGGTCTACTGTGTGATTGGTTTCTTCGTTCTGAAATGTCGAGAATTCCGCGGTGAGGATGCGATTAGCCTGGGCCACGGTCATGTTGACTGCAATCCAGTCCCCGGCGGGAGTCAGGGGGCGATGATGTGAGATTGTTCAACCCAAGCCACGACTGAACTTGAGCAATGGTATCTTGCGAAGGTGCGACGAATTTCTCGACCTAGAACCTGGTTGGACAATCAAGGAACCAAAATGAAGTCAAACTGACTTTTTCTTTGGAGAGATATTGTCCATAGCGGGGATTCCCTGGCGTGCTGACATCGTAGACAGTGTCGTGCAATCCAGTGATATCGTTGTGTGCAAGCGCTAGACGTAAAGTGAGGACCTTGTCGGCGGGACTTGGACCAATCCGTGAGAACCCATCCGGAGGTTTATCGCGTTTCTCCACCACCAGAAGTTCAGCCTGAGCAGCCGCGAGAACGAAAATCAAGAGGGTGATGGTTTTCAGCATCTTCACTGGGTTGACTAGTGTCGCCGAAGCCTTTTTATCGTGGCCCGAGAACTGGCCATCATTGCATCAGTGGGTAGGTAGGTAATATCCACACGAAGGCGTCCATCTTCGGCCTGCCGCCGAAAATATGCTTCACATGCAGGGATATTCTGCCCATTCTGGTGTCAGGCTCACTTGATATCGCTGAATTGTCCTCGTTTAAGTTGCTGTTGCTCGGCGGCACAATAGCGCCGTGTCGATGCCGCTATTATAGCGGCATCGACATCTGAACGATCTGATCTGGCCCACCTCGTACCACGACCTCCGCAAAGGGCACGGGCCTGGTTCTATCCCAGCTAGAAACAACAGGGCGCGCGCTATTCGCAACCTCGAGACTCGATTCAGTTGACTTCAAAGCTCTAATCCGGACTCTTCGACGCAGTGAGCCCCTTACCATCCGATGGTTGTCGCTGGGGATGTTTACGGTAACCTGTCAGTGTTGGGTGCTGAGACGTACCCACGAGTTGGATTCGATCAACTGTGGTTTGACTGCGGAATACTCACCCATTCAATTTCTCTCAGATCAATGAAGGCTGACCATACGGTCTTCGAATTTGCCTCGCTCCATCCTGGGGCGGGAGAAGAGAACCACCATCGGGAACAGCCCGTCGGGTGAATACCGAACTGCCACGGAGGATACGGCCAAACAACACCGTAGGTGGCCTGTACCGGATTTAAAAGGCTGTGCACTGGAGGGCACAGACTGCAGAGGGAAACTGACCCCTCCTCGAGTTCATCATGTCGATCTTCCCTCTTGTATTGCTTTTCGGTCTCTGTTGCGGCTCAGCGATGGCCGGTCGAGATCTGAAAGCCACTGCACGCAAGCCATCGACTCAAACATTCTTTCCGCCCACCTCGTTTCAGGTTCGTGAATCAATGTATGTATTGCGACGGTACCAGAATTTTCTCAGACCTTCGAGGGTGGACTCGAGCATCCGCTGTCGCGGCGGGATGGTAGCTTAGCAGATGCTGCCTCCGCATTTGTCGAGACCCAACTCAAAGTCGATTCTAAAACCGTCAAGTTCAAGTCGGGATACTCGTCCGACATCGCCCAATATGCGTATATCAAACAGCAGCACGTAGGTCATTGTCGCTTTTTGTTTCGTCGCAGGGAGGCCCAACGCCGTCACCGCAGAACAACATTACCTTCGCGAACGCCGTCGCCAATGTCGCGTTCAAAGACGGCAAAGTTGTCTCATTCGGCAATTCGTTCTCCAAGCCCTGTCAGTATCCCCCAGTCGTCGTCGGCTGAGTTTCTCACAGGTTCTCTAGCATCGTTTGCATCCTCCACCGCGACCATTTCAGTTGACGCAGCAATCTCTGCGGCCGAAAAGGCATTGGATGGGACACACAACAAGATCCCCACTACCCTCGAATATCTCGTCAACGCAGACAACACTGCGTCCCTCATACATGTCGTCCAGGTTCAAAACCAGCACAAGGGCACTTGGTATGAGGCCTTCATCGACGCGCATTCCGGAAAGTTCATCTCCTCGATCGATCTGGTTGCAAACGCTGCGGTACGTAGAACGTCGGTACTTGCGATGGCTGGTCTCATAGGCTTTTGAAGTATCGGGTCCTTCCCATATTCAAGCAGGATTTGACCGAGGGATTTGAATTTCTCCAAGATCCACAGAACCCGGCCTCTTCCCCTCTTGGTTGGCACAACGATGGGACGTCCGCCACCAACGATACTTCGTAAGTCTATGTTTGGTCGTTTGCCCAATGTTATTGACGGCTTCGAAGCGGGAACAACGTCCTGGCGTATTTGGATCAAGATCTAACCGCAACAACGACCCAATCTTCCGCCGGATTGATTTTCAACTACACCCAGGATCCGTCTCTTTCTCCGAGCGAGCAGGTCAATTCGGACGCCGCACGCACGAACGTGTTCTACATTCTTAACACCTGGCACGATGTTGTGTACCTCTATGGATTCACCGAATCGGCGTTCAATTTCCAGCAAACCAACGTCAAGAGTGGCGGTCTGGGCGGCGATCGCGTCCTGGCCTCGGTTCAGAACTCCGAGGGTCTCGACAATGCAAACTTTGGCACACCCCCCGAGTGCGTTTTAACCCCAGAGACATGTCACCTTGTACTAACGGCCACTCCAGTGGACAGTCTGGGCAGATGAACATGTATTTATGGGATGCAACCGATGTAGCGTTTTCGGTCGGGCTGTTGGTCCCTTCATTGACCCTGTTTTCACAGCCTGAGCGCGATGGCGCCTTGGAAAACGATATCGTTACTCATGAAATGACGCACGGGCTAACAAACCGGATGACTGGCGGCGGGACAGGCAGGTGTCTGCAGATAATCGAATCTCAAGGTCTCGGGGAGGGGTGGAGTGATGCCATGGCCGAGTAAAGCGCCCCCTTTCATCTATCCGTCCCACTGAATATTCCTTCAGCTGGATGGAGCATGTCGCAGCGCCGATCTCTGACTTTACCCTTGGATCGTATGTTATCGACGACCCCGCTGGCATCCGATCCCATCCTTACTCGACCAACTCGTGAGTTGATTCAAGCCAAAAGCGCTGGTTATTAATATTCAATCGATTTATGTCTCCAGCTCCGTTAACCCATACACCTACGCATCGCTCCTGGAGGCCGGCGAAGTTCACGGTGCGAATCCAACATCCTTCCTTCTCCCTTCTCAACCTCAACTTTTCAGACATCGGCGAGGTATGGGCCAACATGCTGCACAACGTGCACGACCCTAGTCGACGCCCATGGCTTCTCCAAGACGGCGCGCACGGACCCCTCCGGCTCAGAGGGCAACGTTGTCTTCCTCCATCTCTTCATCGATGCCCTCGCACTGCAGCCATGCCAGCCGGACTGTGAGTTGTTTCTTCTCCAGTTCTAATTCATTCTGCTCCAATGATTGATTTGTTGCATAGTCCTCCAAGCCCGGGACGCAATTATCCAGGCGGACACTAACAGGTACTCTGGTTCGAACAAGTGCTTACTCTGGAAAGCGTTTGCGAGCCGTGGACTGGGGTTCAAGGCGTTCGACTACACCGACGATTTCAGCGTTCCTGATGGTTGTTGATGGACTACGTGTGTACTGCGTGGACGGACACTTCTTATAGTACCTGACTGTATTGTCTTGTGCTCGCAATTTTGAGCTTGGTTCAAACTTGAAAGTTGAACTGTGAGGTTGATCACATTCTAAACTCGCTTCGTCTTCGCCGACCGTCGCGAGATATGACAAGAGCACCGAGGATTTAATAAATGTAGCGTTACGTAGATTCCATACACCTCACCTCCTCGGAACCTTTCCCAGAACCTTTCAGGCGACACCCTGACGCCGGTCACGCCCACCCAAACGACTGCTCACCGAGCTCACTCGACTCATCGTCATCGTCTTCCCAAAACACCACTCATCAGCTCAACGACTCCGCAAGGAAAGGAACTCGAATGCACCCACCATGGCCAATAATATCAAAATACGTCGTGTCCGCCCGAAGCAGCAGATCGCGCACACTCATGCTCGGGCCTTCTTCATCAAATGCGTCGTTGTCTAACCTGTCGTCGTCGGCCCAGTTCCGGAGCCCAGACCCCGACGAATGCGAATACGAATGCGACTGTATTGGGCGCGTGTTCTGTGCTGCCCGTGTGTGTCGCTGCTCCCGTCTAAAGTATATACGGGGGTGAGTTTTGCTGTGAAGAAGCAATGCGGGGAATGATACGTACGCCGGCCGAGTCAAGGAAACTGGTGCTGGGTTGAGATGGTGCTGCCGCGGTATGCCGCGTCAGCGGTTTTACCGTCTCCGGAGCCGTGGGCATTTCACGTCGTCTTGCAGCCGGGGCGTCTGGGGTGGCGACATCCTCATCCTCTTCTCGGTCGGCGGCGGTGCACGCGCCGTGGTGGACTCAGATATGGGTAAGGACGAACCAGGCCCAGGCGGGTATTTGGGGAGCAAATCGCACCGGACCGCGTCGATGCGTGCGTCGAGAGTGACATGCACAGCCGAGTGGAGCGCAGACAACCCCAGAGTAGAAACGGCGTGCTCGGTCAGCCTGGGCTGAATTCGAATTTATTTGCCTACGTCAGTCCGCCGATCGCAGATCGGAGGTAGTTCAGATCACTAACCTCGAAATCGATGCTCAATTGGTGCGTATCTTGCCACAGGTTCATGTTCACAGCGCGGAGTGGGACCGACTTCTGCATCGCGGGCCGGCGCGTGAGGCGGGCTTTGATCTCGTTCGTAACTCTGCGCGTGCGGGCGAGACCATCGCTCAACGCGTGCGTCATACGGTCCTCTGCGTCGACGGCATCGGCCAGCGCGATTGCGGTGTGGGCGGCGCGGGATGCGGCATGCACAGTTGGCGTGTGAAGCTGGGGTATCTCGCCAGTGGCTTTAGGAAATATCGGTGTGCCCAGTTTACGCAGCGTGGGTGGGGTGATGCGCTGCAGCGATGGGGAGCGGGGATGGGGGAGCTGTCGGGATCTAAAGAAAGAAAAAGTCAGGTACTTAGCTGAGTGCGACGGGAGTCTGTACGGACCGCAGATTTGTCTGTTGTATCGGTAGTGCGTGCAGAAGACGAGGTCGTCTCCGGTGATGACTCGGGCTGTTTGAGCCCAAACATATCGGAGAGAAGTTTGAGTGCGGCGTAACCGCTTGACCCGGCCCATTGAACGGCGAGAGCATCTTGCAGCCTCGAGTCGGCGACTGCCACCAACTTCTCCGTGGTTAGCGAGATACATTTATGGGAACCGCCATGAGTCTCGTATTTGCCTGACTAGTCATCGAACCGAAAATTCAGGGGTGCAACGGGGCTTGACGTACCCGCAATACTCCAAGATCGTACTGACGCTGGGTTAGGAGCGACGCCGCGCGGGCCCAAGAGTTGCGGCAAGACTGGAAAGTGGCTAACCGCGTCATGTAGACCCTGGGCTGGTTACGCAGCAGAGCCTGGGCATACATCGGTCAAAGGAGCCAGGGAAGAAGAGGCAGACTTACAAGCGTTTCATGTTGTTCGACATGATTCGAGGACCCCTTCAGCAAGGCGTGAGTGGAAAGCGCCAACATCAGTCGTTCGAATCTAGGGAACCACGTCAGAGATCAGGACAGAAAAAAATGCGAAAGCGCGCCTTTCCCCGCCGCATTCTTCCAACAACGATTTCCGGACTACCACGTCTTTCCACCACCAGGCAACATTCTTTACTTCAGCGGCTGGAGCAGTTGTCTTGTCAGTTGACTGGTTCACCAGTGCTGTAGATGAGAGGGAAATGTGACGCAGGTCCTGTAAAAATTTCGCCAGAGAAGTACGGAAAGCTGTGGAGTGCGCAGGCTGTAAACATGGGTACGTCGGGATAGCCTTTTGCGTATCATGAGCATCGAGGGAAGCACGATATCTGGATAAGTCGTACCTTGCGAACACGCTCCTTGGTGCCCGCAATTCGGCTGACCAGAAAGTAGCACACGTCTTCCATCGTTCTTGTGCGATCCCGTAGACCACGGATACGGGTGTCAAAAACGTTGTGGTCGTATTCAGGCTTGTTGGCGTGCGGGTATTGCAACAGGTGGAGATGAATCAAGAGGAAGAGTGGAACGGGCAATGAGAAAACGCTGGCAGCCATGGCTAAGCACGGTGGCAATTTCCGAGGTGGTGGTTCTGGTCAAAACGCGTCAGTCACCCCATGTGTCAGATGTCACACATCAGCAATGATCAGCTGACTCTGTTCTTGGTCGCAACCCGAATATTTTTCTCTGCCAGTTTCGTCGTAAAGGCTGTATTGCAACGGGGTTTTTCTGGGATCCTACTTCAACCCTCCTCCATCCAGGTGCACATCAAGCAATCATCAAACCTTAGTTGCCGTACGCGGTAAAGTTTATCCTCGCGACTGTGAACGAAAATGGGAATGAGGGAATCATGGCCGGCCTACACGGCTATCCCGGGAATCTCTGGAATTCAAGCGACTTCCAAAGAATTCCGATGATTCGCCTTTTCAAGGGAATCCCAAGGGAAAACCGTTGGAATCCATCGTTCCCATCAATTCCTTTGAAAAAGCGATGGAGAGTCTTGTAGGAAATAGCTCGAATTGATGCATCAATCCGGCCGTATCAACTGATGCCATCTGAAACCGTCGGAATCCTTTGAATCGGCGGCCCAGCAAATTCCAAGGGATCCGGGATAGCCGTGTAGCTCCCTGTGTTCAAGTTTACAGTACCACACCATCAAGCATGTCGTTTTCGTCAATTCTGAACCTCTAAGTGCGCGAAGACAATAGACCCCGAGCGCTCACGTTGGCGATCTTGTTATTTCTGATAATAGCTAGCTGCCCTTGGCCTGCCTCAACCCCGGCCTCAACCCCGGATTCAGGTATCAAACCATGGCCAAAAGAGACAGGGGCTGACAGGGGCAGATGTACTTAATGCCGATCGTGACGGCATTTGAAACGCCGCCGGAGTGGCGGTGTCTACGATGCTTTCTTGGCTCTTATCCCTCTTGCCAACGCATAAGCCGAGTTCCTTGCCCGCTGGAATGCGTACCATTCTATGCACGCTTCTCGACCTCGGCGCCGAACGCGAACTCGTCCTCACCACCGGTCTTCTTGTCAACGCGCCGTTGAATGATTGATGAATCCCAAGATACTGGAAGAGGCTTTGTCGACGCTAATTGAGCACAAATCACCCGACTTGGAAGTGTTTCTTCGGAGCAAAATGTGCGCAAAATTCCTAGAAGATTTCTTATGACCGCAGGTGCCTCTGCTTCATGTCCATATGGGTTTTATGACTGCATGTTTGTTGGCGTCACTGCACCGCACATTGCGTAACGTGCGTTAGATGCGATTGGAATGGGGACGCTCCTTGCCGCACGGACGCGTGTGCTCAACGGGACGACATCGACGGGATCCCTGGCATGCCGTGGGACGCGGAACCATTCGCGCTGTTTGTGTACTTTTTCATTCAAATCGTCAGTCACGCGTCACGCACCCCTGTCGATCGCGAAATTTGGTTGGGGTCACGCATCACGCGGGCCTTTGGCGAACCTTCAAGCGGTCACAGAGGCCCCAAACTGCCTAAAAACTGCAAAAAAAGGCAAAATTCTCAGTTCAAATGTCGAATTTCTCGGGGTGTCATGCCGAATTTCAGCGGCTGCCGAAATGTCGAATAGGTAAAATGAGTCACGCGTCACATCCCCTGTCGATTTGAATGAAAAAGTACAGTACGCTGAAGCTAAACGCGGCTGGTTCGACCTCAGGTGGCTCAACAAGTTCTCCTTCATTGTGTGATTCGTTCTGCGCGAAGTTCCGTACTTCATGCGTGTGCCCAAGCCGTTTCTCAGCGAAATGAAACAAAAGATCATAGAAGAGCTCGAGGCCCAAGGGGTCACATGAGTATGCCAGGAGCTCCAACATGCTGCTAGTGTGGTGGTTGAAGGTGCCTGCTGCCTTTCTTCTCTTTTATTTCCCTCTTGATATATGTATAATCCATTGCAGACGGCATACACCCATCGCGCACCCACCGACCACACCCCCAACATACGTGCACGGCCCATCTTTGCGGATGAACTCCCCTAGGACAGCCATATATCCATAACACTGTCCAGAACATTGCCATCCCACCCATCCCTGTGCATGCCTTTCAGGCAGGGTCATTAGTGCGCTCGCCCACCGCAATCTGGCCCGCAATTCTGGTGTACAACACCAAAATCACAGTGTGCGCACGGACCTCTGGTGGCTGAGCGCAGGCGCAAACACATCCAAGAACATCCAAGATGACACCGGGGACAAAGACTGACACATATGGGAACCATATGTGTTTAAACACATATGGTTCGCATATGCACGGATTGTGGAACAAATGTGTCAATCACATTTGTTGCACCTTTGTTTTCGAGGGTGACACAAAGGCAAAAACAAAGGTGCAACAAAGGTCATTGACGCCTTTGTTCCATGATCTGCACATATGCGAACCATATGCATTTAACGCATATGGTTTTATATGCATCGGTTGTTGCCCCCGGTGTGATATTCCATGCCTTCCCGGCGCGGACTTTACATTGCAGATGAATTGGTGCATGGCGGGGTTTGGAGTGCTTGACTTCTCTGGCGCTGTCTGAGTCACGGCGACGAAGGCGGCCGCACGTGTGGTGTTTGTGCACTCGGTTGTCACATCGAGCAAGACCATTCCATTTCGTGGGTCGGGTGCGGTGCTGATGGAGGACAAAGATGTGTTGTGAATGGGCCAAACTGCGGGCGCGAAAGAGTGGGAGTGGATTCGGCGGAAGGGAAGAATTGAGTTCGCGGAGTGATGGAGTACTTGAGCTCCGAGTACTATCCGAGAGGAAGGTGACACAGCGATGGGCTGCAAGAGAGAAAATATATCTAACAGCGAGAGGCAGTAGGTAGCCTCATATCATGTACAGGTTCTGCCACTTGTCTGCCACTGAAGAAGATTCCAGACCTCGGCGAGAACACTGCGGGGATAGATAAAAATTTTCAAGCCCCGGGCTTTGGCTTCACTTTCTTCAAGCCCAAGCCCAAGCCGTTGAGGAGGGCTTGGCTTGGCTTGGCTTCGGCTCAAGCCGGCTTGCCAGTAATTTTCCCCAGTGCATCTGCTACACTTTCATTGCCGCTCTATTACTGCCAATGCAAAAAATGCAATTGAATGTCCATATTGTAGTCTGGGTCATAATTATTAGGGTCCTCTTCTAACAAACCACCCCATCCTTTTTCCTTGTCATCGCCCTCCTCCCACCATCATCAGCATCCTCCGCGTCATCGCACCTGGTGCTACCCGGTGTCGTCCATGAGAGCCGACTTACGGAACAGCAGATACTGTTGCGCTAATTTATAATGCCGTCCGTCAATGAGTTGTCGCATTTTAACACCGGAGTTGTGCTGTCATTTTGCCCCCTTCAAGCCGTGGCTGAGCCCCCTTAGCTTGAGCTTCGGCCACCCAAGCCCGAGCCCAAGCCCGCCCGAAGCCGTGGATTTGGCTTGGCTTGGCTTGTCAAGCCGCGGCTTGGGCTTCGTGGCTTCGCGGCTTGAAGCCAAGCCGGGAGCATCACTTTTAAAACGGGAGATTTTTACAAGGAGCCTTTTTTTCAATTGGAAAACCCACGAAAAAAGGAGCTTCCTTTGTTACTCCGTTTTCCTCCAGGATTGGTGAAATCTCCCGTTTTAAAAGGCTCTTTTTCCATGGGAAAAAGTGATTGATCCCCGCAGCGGAAGGGGCGCCAAGTTCAACGTGCCGTCACAGGTCACGAGGCTGTGTGATCGCCGATCCGAGTCGGACGTATCGTTCTTTTCACCTTCCGCAGTCCTCCGCTCACAGCTAATGTTCCATCAGAGCAACTTCGGGAATGACGAAGCTTAAGTTGCAATCAAGTCCTTCCCGGTGCGCGCTGCCCTTGAGTCAGCTCATCGAGGTGTTCCAGTAAGCGGCTTGATATTTCCCGACTCCGGCTCGGGATAAAAGTCAAAATATAGA
The DNA here is from genome assembly GCA_029378375.1 of Mycena olivaceomarginata. Taxonomy (NCBI): domain Eukaryota; kingdom Fungi; phylum Basidiomycota; class Agaricomycetes; order Agaricales; family Mycenaceae; genus Mycena; species Mycena olivaceomarginata. The sequence goes on along the minus strand of JARKIC010003383.1, from coordinate 8,497 downwards.
ATAAACCAGCGAACTTGCACTATTTGGGGTACGACGTAACACTTATTCAGCCTTTCCGACCACTGACTAACCGGCTTAGTAACGCCAGGTATAGCGAGATTGCTATATAAAGAGCACAGAATCGATTGGAATTATTGAAAATTTGCGACCATGCGCTCTCAAGCTCCTTGCTTGTCTCCTCGTTGTCACTCCTTTCATAATCGCGAGTGATGCAAAAAGAACTTCGACTTGAAGCCCTTCAAGATTGACCTGACCGGGGAAATCCCCCGCCTGAGGTCCCTCGTGAATAATACCGCCTTCCGGACAAAGCGCTGGACCCGACGCCGGCCAAGAAAAGGGAATCGAATTGGACTTCCTTCGCGAATTACAGAGCGATTGGTTGACGAATTTTGACTGGAAGGTGCACAAACGGAATTGAACAAGTGAGTGTCGTTGAGCTTTTGAATCATCTTGTCTGACGCAGATAATTAGTTTTTCGCACTTCACTGCGCTCATCGAAGGTCAAAGTGTGCATTTTGTGCATCAAAAATCCGAGGACCCGAATGCTATTCCACTGATCTTGCTGCACGGATGGCCAGGTAATTTGGTGCTCCTTGAAGTTCAACTTGGTAGCGAAATGTTTTCACAGGCTCGTTCCATGAATTCCTCCCGGTCATCAATCCGTTGACGGAGTCGTCAACGAGCGCCAGCGGCAAAACCGTATCATACAACGTCGTGGTCCGTCTTCCGGGCTTTGTCTTTTCCTCCGCGCCGCCTGCCAACTGGACCGTGGATGATACCGCCAGAATATTCAACACGCTCATGACCGACGTTCTTGGCTACTCGACCTATGCAGTCCACGGTACCGATTGGGTATGTGCTTTTTTGAGCAACTGCCGGTGCATATGCACTCACTGTACGTTCCTTAGGGCTCTGTGGTGGCGTACTCTCTTTATAGTTCTTTCAACACGACTGTGCGCGCAGCACACTTTGTGTTCCTCCCATTCCTCCTCCTTCTGCTGAAGACATTGCGGCGACAATATTACTCTTTCTGATATTCAGAAGGTGACTGAGCACCGGGTTATCGAGTTAATGCCATCGGCAACGGTATTTAATCGAACAACGTACCAAGGTACGCCAAGATATCTCGTTGAGCGCATTCAAGTTTGAAACGTCTTCATTTTCGCAGCCAAACGATATCGGTCTGGCTTTGTACGACAATCCCGTGGGTCAACTTGCGTGGATAGCGGGGAAGATCAAACTTTGTGTGTATCCTATCTATATCTCTCAGTACCATTATTGAGTGTCTTCCCCCAGGGTCTGACCCACGTGCGGGAACCTCACCGTCCGTGTTGGACAACACTGCCATCCTGACTTCGGTCTCTCTCTATTGCCTCACCGACTCATTTCTATCCTCTGTTTGGATCTACGCTCAGAATGCGAACGCGCTCAAGACCGTATACACCAAGGCCCCGACAGACGCGCCGCTGCTGTTCAGCCAGTACGAGTATAATGTGGCCTGTGGCCGGAAGAGTACGTCGAGTCGGGAATCTAGTGTCCTATAACGGTGCGTTCGATGCGGCTTCGAGGCGTCCTGAAATCTTATCGTGAGCGGATAGTTCACGACTTTGGCGGGCACTTCCCCGGGCTCGACAATCCCCCGCACTGATCGACGATCTTCGCGACATCGGGCTGTACTTCGAAGCATGACCGGCGAAATACCACATGAGACTCGAATTCGAGTAAAGTAGTCGTGTACTGTACCAACCGATACTCCCCTGATTCGACACCAACCGAATAATGATGTTGAACATAATATTTAGTCCGTCACACATGCTTAACTCAGGGTCTACAATTGTTCTGGGCATAGGCCGAGGGAAGACAGAGGTGATACAACGCTCTCCAAACACTGACTGTCCGTGCATCTTACACCGCCGTGTGAGGAATCACGACTTTCCGTCCGGTGATCCCAGCCGCCCGAGATGCATCGATGTAGATTATATATGTGCGCTGAAACATCCTTCTTGGCTGAAGCGGATTTGCTAGTCCTATACGCATGGGTACCTCATTCGGTTCAATACACAATACAACAAGGTACGAGTTCAGTATATTGAAGTCTAGCTGCGAGAGACTACCCATTCGGTGGAGAACTAGAAGTCCTTAATAGGCGGTCGAGTCCGCTTTCACAGCCGACCATGCCGCATTGAGAGCCGCCAATATCTCAGCCGCTGTACAATCAAGTCAGCCTGTTTCGAGGTATCCGTTGACATGGAGCTCACGCAAGGGCCCCGCCTCAAGGCTCACGAGGTTCTGAGTTCCAAATAAAGTCAGCTCGGATACCGGACGAGGGGAAAGAACATACCTCCTCGATTTGCTTCAAACTGGACCCGCCGATGATCACCGCGTCCCCTGATTCGCGGCGCAAGAGGGAGGAATGTGCGATCCAGCGGAATGCGACCTCCGCCATGGTCAACCCGTGGGCTGTTGCAACGGTGCGCACTTCCGCGAGGGCGTCGAAGAAGACAGGCTTCCAGTACCTGTATAGGTCCAATACGGGCGGCATTCGGCGACGGCAAAGTATGCGGGGAAGTTGCAGTATGCATAAAGGATGGAAGTAGGAAAAGCGAGGGGACCGCGATGAGGATGGAATATCTGAAACAAGGACGCAAACATACCTGGCACGGAACGCCTGTGGGGGATTTAGAATGCCCGTCACGGATAGATGAACCAGACTGACTTTTCCCGCCAAACCGTCGGGATGAGACGATCCCCCGCCTCAGGTGTGGCATCTATGGTGGAGTAGCGGTCTGTCAAGAATCCCCCCGCAACTGCGTTGGAAATGGAAGGTCGTCAAATCCAAGTCATGAATGAACAATAGAAAAGACAGACAAGACGCACGCGGGTTGAAGGCGTAGAAAGCGATTCCGAACTTGCGCAACGCGGGAAAGAGTTCGGATTCAACGTTGCGGTGGATGGCATTGTAGATCCCCTGGTACACCGAGGGCTGCACGTACCCGTGCTGCTTGCAGATACCCACGATCTCTGCAACTTCCCAACTGCCGATGGGCATAAGTTACAGTCCATCCAACTTCATCGGATACAGTGATTGATTCGATCACGCACGACGTGTAGTGGCTGACTCCCCAGCGCTTGAAGTGTCCCTCGCGATACAGCTCGTCGATGGCCTTGAGGGTTACCTCGTAAGGAATGGTGCGGTCGGGTGCGTGGAGATACCAAATGTCGAGCTTGCTATAATCGCTGTTGAATTGGAAGTCAAGTTTGCATTGCGGATACGCACTCGGTGTTGAGAGCCTTGAGCGATTCCACGATGATCTTGCGTAGACCCTACAGACCAAAATTTCACTATTAAATGCACACAAAATCCGAAGAAGATAGAACATACCTCCGGCGAATGAGCAGCGGTGACATCCGGCAAGTGCTGTTGTCGATTGAATGTGAGTCGTCATTCAATACTGGATGTACCCACTGAATAAAGAGGAAGGATCTTTGTCGAAACTGATATGCCTTTCTCTTGCCAATTGACCTTTCCGAGAATAGTCTCGCTTGTCCCCGCGCGTAGATACGGGCCGTATCGACCTGCAATTACGCTGAGCGCTAAAGGATTCCAAATATCGAGAGCGTCCGCACCTCGCAATGCCCGTGCTTGAGAAGACTGTCGAGTGCGGCTTCGACATCCTTCACGTTTCCACCCGTGCACCCTCGCTTCCAGGGTCGCCGAAGCTCATCGTACCCTGTTTCATGACAGTCAATCGACCTTGATATTGAAAGACGAGAAGAAAGCACCAAGACAACATTGACCGCAGTTTTCTGAGAAACAGTGGGCTCATTGTGTAGTGGTTTGCGCAAAACAACTGAAGTGCAATTTCGTGAGCGAACAGTGGGTCGCCTTTGTATGAATCCAACCGGGTTGTTCCGCCAGTTAGTCAAAAATGACCAGTCAGCGGGCCACCGCTGCCCACTAGACTGTACTTGCTTACACATCCTTCTACAACTGACCCGTATTGGCAGCATTGTCGAGTAAAACGACAATGGTGGCCCACCGCTACTCATACAGTGCACAAACTTGGCCAACTGGCTCGCCTCCTTGTCCTTCTCGCCTCGTTTTATGAGCTCTGGAAGGGATTTCGTCGACATATAGCTCCCGCAACAGAAGGGTAGCACTTCCGAGCAGCTGGCTCTCAGCCAATACAACCTGAGCCGCCTCTCGGCCCAGCGGAGCCCCAACCCGCCCGCCAATTATCCGATCCCATCAATCGGCTTCAGCGGCATGTTCAAAAAAGAAAATCAACATGTATGGTGATTTACCAGCTCTGCGATGAGTGAACTGTAAGTCTTATGTTTGAGCGCTGCGTTTACTACCAGTATGTTAGTCTTCACGAAGAATGGGGGCAGCCGTTTCCTCAAGCGTGCTCGAATTCTGACAGCATGCTAACTGAGATGTTACAACCGGATATTTTGAGTTTGCTTTAGGTCAAGCTCCTCAGAATAGTCACACCGCCGGCGCCCGAAAGCTTTCCGACGTATTGGCCGTGTACCCCTGCGCCTTACGAATCTTACAAAGTCCTGACTCAGCTCATTATCAACTCGGTCTATTTTTGGTCTTTCGCCCGGATATCACCTCTATATAGACTGGAGGGTGGATTCGACGGACCTATAAGCCTATAAACATCTGACTTCTACTCCCAGTTTAACTAGAGCAATGTCCACCACAGAAATCAAATCCGTCGAGGTAGATTCCGGAATCTCCATTTTCTACCGGACCGCATCCCCTGCGGACAATCCAGGAGCGCCGACCATCCTACTACTGCACGGCTTCCCCACATCTTCCCACCAATACCGTAACCTCATTCCGCATCTGTCCCAGCATTACCGTGTCGTGGCCCCAGACCTTCCCGGCTTCGGGTTCACGACCGTTCCCGCAGAGCGCAATTACAGCTACACCTTCGCTGAACTCACGACCACCATCGGCGCGTTCCTCGATGCGCTTCACATCCGGTCCTTCGCCGTCTATATCTTCGACTACGGCGCGCCCGTCCTGCTGCGCCTTGCGCTTCGGCGCCCCGAGGCAATCACGGCGATCGTCTCGCAGAACGGCAACGCCTACACAGAAGGGCTAGGCGCTGCGTGGGCGCCGATCCAGAAGTACTGGGCGTCGGGCTCAGCGGAGGATCGCAAGGTCGTCCTCGACACAGTGTTCACCTACGACACGACAAAGTGGCAGTACACTCACGGATCGCGCGCACCCGACGCAATCGCGCCGGAGACGTACACGCTCGATTGGGCGCTTCTACAGCGCCCGGGGAACTTCGACATCCAGCTCGACCTGTTCAAGGATTACCAGACCAACGTCGCGCTGTACCCCAGTTCCAGGAGTATTTCCGCAAAAGCCAGGTACCGCTGCTGGCCGTTTGGGGCAAGAACGACGCGTTCTTCGTTCCACCAGGCGCGGAGGCGTTCAAGCGCGATCTGCCCGAAGGCGGAGGTTGTTTTGTTGGATGCAGGACATTTTGCGGGCGAGACCGAGACGGCCGAGATCGCAGTTCTCATGTTGAAATTTTTGAAGGGAGTGTTTAACCACAAGAAGCAGTAAATTACCTGGAACGGAATTACATTATCTTGACAGTTCACCAAAACCTCTAACGTGTGTAGGGTCTGTCAATATGAAAGCCAGAATCGGACCCGGAATGCTAGACACATACCTAAAAAATCCCTCGACCCTACAATAAGGCCGGCTAAGCGGACACTTACGAGAACAAATGTTGAACAACTCACTCTAAATTCGCTCATTTTGGCTGATAGTATATGACCAAGATCGATGTTCGACTTTTTTTTCACGCAAGTTCGAAATACTTACAGATCTATTTTACATTGAAATGTCGCGTGAAAGATATTGGTCGATGATGGTGTTGACTCTTGGGTCTACCTTGCCCAATATATCCACCAGCTCGTCCCTGGAAGCGGGACATTAGTTGCGAATATGGGAATTTTTAGGCGGCATATAACGAACCATGAGCGATCCTGCACTTTGATGCCTTCCGGGCTCAGGACAACATCGCTGACCTCCTGAATGTCGAAACTGGACACATACTCGCCCCGCAGTTTATCGGGCTGATTTTGGTGGGAGAGCGCGGCCACACGATGCGTCGGCTGCCGACCTCTGACGTGAAGGCGAGGGCCTTCTCCATGAGCCAGTCCATGACAGCCCTGAACCCCGACAAAACGCGTCGAAGTTCAGAATAACAGTAGCCGGGATTGACGGCAGTGACGATGAGGGGTGTAGATGGCGGGATGCGGGCATTCAGAGCGCGGACGAAGAAGACAGTGATACTGAAGAATTTGTTAGTATCCAGAGAGTGTTATATCTTGAACACAAACACTTCGAGACTTGATATCTTTCCTTCATTTCTTGTGTAATGTTAGCTGCGTTCAGGTGTTTTGAGACTGGGGAGGTACTTTTCCGTGCAATATTCGGCGCTCCCCAGAGTCTTCAGAATCAGGGTTCTCGGAGAGATTTTTATCCATCTTAACCCAGTAGTGCATATCGCTCGAGACGACAACGAGTCTTGGGCTAGTGGAGTGCTGTTGGGCAGTTTTGATCATCGCGGGGAGCAAGAGGAGGGCCAAGAGCGAGGTGGAGAGATGGTTGACTTGAAGGCTGCCATCGTGATGCCGTGTCAACGCGTTGGGTAGAGTAATCAAACAGAATAACGAACGAAGTCTCCCAATTATCCCCCGTAGCTGAATACTCGAACAAAGCGACTGCCGCATTCTCGACGAGAATGTCTAGGCGACCGCCATCGCGCTCAAACTTGTCTGCAAACTGCTCACGGACCGAATTTGGCAAGGTCGACGATCCACAGCTCTGGCTTCGCGTAGCCAGTCTCAGCTTTCAGTTCTGATCCAGGATGGGTCAGAGCCTCGGTTGAAAAAAGAATGAGGTAACTTGCTGTCCACCGCCGCCTGCCCTTTGCTTTGGCTTCTGCAAGCCAGAATAAGCAGAAGCAGAATAAGCCGTCCAGGATTCATGGTGGCGAAGTGTTTCGTCGCTTCAAATCCGAGGCCAGTGTTTGCTCCGACCACGACAACGGTCTTCCCGTGAGATCGACTTTGAGCACAGGCGGCTGCCGACTACGTTGGTCCACGATGAAAGACCATAGTGAAAAGCGCATGTTGGTGACTTGCAGGAGGAAGAGGATAGATACAGCTTGCAATATCGTGCTCGAGGACACCCATTTTATACTGGCGAGAAGCCGGCGTCGTAACAAGAGATTACAACTGTACGCGTCGCCTTCGGCACTGGCTACGTGTGTGTGTGCGTGCTGGTGTCCACTGATGGCGGGAAGACTACTTCCGAATTGATCCGAACCATCAACGAGGCTGGAGCCTTGACCTTGGTCCCTTAGGCCGGAAGGACGGCTCAAGTTGGAACGCGCCCCCTGAGTCACCAGCAACAGTTGATAGTTTCGCACGCGGGGTGAACGGAAGCGAGGCAAGATTATACTTCTTGGACTAAGACACAAGTATTTTCGATCAAGACTTGGCTGTGAATATATTATTCGCAAGTTCGGCGGTGAACCGGAAATCCCGGTCGATCACAATGCCGCCGAGGTTCGGGATCAACGCCTATGCCAGAGTGGCGTTTCAGCTCGAAAGAATCGAGACTGTTGTATCTGAAACGACTACTTACTCGTCCGCAAGTCGATCCGCCGCGAAGCAGCTAATGTGCGCTGGAGTCAGGAGAATGTGGTGGCGGGATGAAGAGACGCGGCATTACTAACCCGATATGACGCAACCTCTTTAGGGTTGTTGACACAGTTGATTTCACTTGCTGCTGCTTTCGACTGCGTCGACGGTCCCTTGTTCGCCCAATTCTGGTGCCGTTTCTGGGATGGAGCCATTCGACCGAACATTTTGTGAGTGAGTGTGTTGACGAAGCTCAGACAGCATTCCACGCATCCAAAGGAAATTGGCCACTGGCCAGGCGATCTCCGGGCTTCTCTGATGTTCACCGAAAACGCTGCTACCCCATACCGAACACATGGAAAACTTGCGCTCCGTGCTCGATGCACTGTGCTCCACCATGGAACAGTATCTCGGGAGGATGAGTCTCATCGGATCCGGATTTTGTCACTTGTGTCTCGAGTCTCGCCTCAAGGAAGAGCAACGCGCACGACGTCGGACCATCCAACTGCCACACAGGCAACTGTCCCAAGCAAAAAATTGCATCACCTTTGGTTCAATATGAATTCCAACAGGGTGCTCAAGGCGATAGATAATGGCACTACTGGTCATCTGCTTGCTTGCTCTTCTTCCCTTGTCCCTTCGGCGAGTCGTCTCATCGCTGTGGATGCTGACGCCTCTGTAGTAAAGGTTGGACTTTCCACGCCCGTCGGTGGCAATTATTCCGCAAGCTCGTCATCTTTCCGGCCCGAATACAGTGCACCTCGTTCCCACTCCGAATAACTCGGGATGCGACCAGCTCTTCAGAAAGCGCGAC
>JARKIC010003382.1:0-23897 GCA_029378375.1 Mycena olivaceomarginata | reverse complement strand
ACTTGTTGACCTTTACCACGCAGAAGCCAGACTTCGCATCACGATAGCTATTATTGTAGTTAGTAGTTTGATTAGGATAATGAACAGTATATAAGGAGTAGTATAGTCGTAGTTTATTCTGTACCTCTCCTAGAGTTTTATTCAACTTCATTGACGATACGGTTAATACCTTGCACCTCCCAATCCCTGATCATCTTACCGATCTGCGACGCTCGGGCGTGTTGTCATTGTAACATAATAAAACTCTACACTCATACCATTCATATCCCTCCTACCTCGCTCAACCTTGCCAACACTTCAAACCTCCCTCCCCTATCCACTTCTTGGTTTCCCTTACTGGTTCATTCCGACTCGTCGAAAAGACGTCATACCTGTGAAGATCCATTTCCCCTTCCCGACATCCACGTCGTCCACACCGACGTAAACAATTGCAGCGACACTTGTTTCGGACCAGATCGATCTGACCGCGCCACACGCTACGGGAAACGTTGAGTCCGTCCCCGCGTAAGGCAGCAACAAGGCCACTAGTCTAATCCTCGGAGAGGACTAGGGCGCGTATACCGGGTGTGTCGTAGAAGGCCCGGGTACGTTCAGACAGCAAACAGTCCGGGGCAACCCCACCAACGCTTAGTGCGGATCATACCTACTGGCGACTTTTCGCGCCCATTCATCATCCGGCTCAGATAGCCGTTCCCCATCACCTCCTCCTCGCCCTCATCTTTACCCCCGACCCTCACCCCATTACACACCCCTCCCTCCGAACCTCTCGGCATTACGTCCAAACTTTACAACCTCGTCCCACCCCCCTTACAAATTTCGACACATCCTCTGAGGCAGATCCCGGCCTCTCCTATTCCTCCGAATACCCCCAAACTTTTCATACCGCCTCCGCCCCCCCTTCCGAAATGTCTCGGCAAGGAACCCCGCCCAGACAACCGTCTTTCCATGGGTCCCACATGGACCTGAATCCCGGCTTATCCCGAGGCGCCTCGCCAGCGCCAGGCCGGCCCTTGCCGACACCCCCCCTTGTTCGAGAAAGCCTAGCCGAACAATTGAACAAATTGTTGACGGGTCGCCAGCATTACGGCGGCTCCTCAAAGATCGTTCTCGCCCAACAGCCGGCGATGTTCGATGGAGTAGACAAGACCAAGTGGGATACTTGGTATGACGCCCTGACCGATTATATCGGGGCTTACCGTCGGGATTTCGATACCGACGAAAAGAAGATTTTTTACACGATCTCTCTCCTTGGGAGATCAGACAACTTTCCAAGCCCGGCGGCGGTTTGGAAAAGAAATTGGAAGCGGCGGAACATGCCGGACGGGGACCTTAGTCCCTATTACACATTCAGGAGCTTTATCGAAGAGCTCGGAAGGTCGTTCAAGGATCAGAACGGCATCAAGACGGCGCATTTGCGCCTCACGACGACCCAGCAAGGAAATACTGGGTTAACGGAATTCCTTCAGGCATTCGAGTTGAATGCTGAAGAAGCCGGGTACATGCCTGGAGAACCACATGCGGACGTCTTCCTGATGGAGACGTTGGAGCGCCTGATCGATCGAAGGATCAGGGTCCAGCTGTACGCTGGAGGGCTTGAGGTCCCGGGGACTTACGAGGAGATGAAACGAAGGTTGCTGATCATTGATCGCAACATCGTGAGGATGAAGATCGAGGCGACACAGTGGAGTGCGCCTCCAAGGACGAACCCAAATTGGGTTCAGAACAAGGTTGCCGGCCCAGCGGCAAGTCAAAAGAATACTGGAGGAAGTGCGCCAAATCTGGCGAAACCGATACCGCCCGGCGGGCAGGTGCCGATGGATGTGGATGCGTCCAAGACGAAGGCGGGAGCCTTCAAATGTTACAATTGCGGCCAGGAGGGCCATATGAAACGGGAGTGCCCAGCGCCTCCTAAGAAGAAGTTTAATATTCGATCGATCCAGGTCGATCATTATTCCCAGGAAGACCTGGAAGTTCTTGCTGCCATACTGCGCGAGAAGGGTTTTTGAAGAGGGTCCCGGCCAAGGCCAAACCGGCGCCCCCACCAATTATTAAACGCACACGATTCGGTCCGCTTGAAGCGGACAAGGACACAGTACTAGTCCCGGACACAGAAAACTTTAAAATAGAAAAAAATAACACATGTATCCCTTCCTCATTTACCAATGTTACGGATCCGGATAAATTATGTAAACTACGTGCGAAGAAAAGGCCCCAGAATCGAAACTGGGTCACAAAGTTCGAGGAAAAAAAGGGCGCCCAGATTGCGTGCGGCAGTGAGCGGCAGCTCGGGGAGCGATGCGCCGTCTAGCTTCATGACGTCGCACTGACATTCTCAATACAACCAGGATTCTCCGGCTCCACATCTGCACGAATCGAAATGGCCCAGAATTTTGCATTCAGCTGTCAGGCCCACAGAACCCTTCTCTGTAAACAGAGTAGGGGAAAGTGAAAGAGTTGTATGTGTAGCAATGCGGACATTGTGGAGCAAAGGTGGAGTGTTTTAGGAGGTGACATCATTCATTACAATATTGCGGCTAGGTCGTCTTTAAGTCGGTGTCATCTGCATTACGATGATATCAGCATGTGACTGATCTCGGGAAAAACCTCGCTTGTATTGCTTGCAGACGGATTAGCCTTTCAGCCCCACAGAACCCTCCTCTGTTCCAGAGTAGGGGACGAACTGAGGCGTAAGTCACTCGTTCATATACCTACTACCGTTTACTGACATACAACATAGTCTATTCAATTAGGTACATGTTAATATACACAGTTCTTTTGTTTCAAGACGACTGAAACTATCTTCAAATCTGGGCTGAGTATGTTGATCGTCAGTAATCTGGCTTTTACCCAAGGTTCAAATTTTACTTCATGAGAAACGCGTAAGAACTGCTTGAATGACGGAGGAAGACAGGATCCACATGGCCTTTCTTCTGAGAGATATAAAAGCACAAAGGGTGAGTAGCCGGGAGAACCCCAACGAGCTCCTCCAGTCGCACATGACCTTCTGCGTCTGCGTAATCTATGGTACGGCCGAACTGAAGTCCATACAGTGCGCAACATGACTTCTCTGCACGTGTTTTTTTGGGGTCAGAGATTTTTTTTGTAATTTATTTCCCTGCATGCAACAGGGGAGCCAGGTGGGTCGGCTGCGCTGGATTCGCTGTTTGGTCATGGTGGTTACTGCGTGAGAACATCTCCGTGATTTATCCTTTCTCGTTATCCAGCTGCTTATTATTTATTTCTAGATCAACGGTGAAGTCAAGCGCCATGCTCATAGCTCTCCACCCTCGTGGACGGGCTTAAGGCGCGTTCAAACGTTGTCTTCATGACCGCCACCAACCGACCCAACTCCATCGGCCCTGCTCTTCGGCCATTCGGTCGGTTTGATCGTGAGGTCGACATTGGTATCCCTAACCCGACCGGCCGTCTCGAGATTCTTTGTATCCACATGAAGTTCAGCGAGGATGTAGACTTGGAGCAGGTGTGTATCCTCGTAACTCATAACAATTATTTCTCATCTGATCGCTGTAGATCGCCATTGATACTCACGGATACGTCGGTTCGGATGTGGCTTCCCGTGTTCCGAAGCCGCCATGCAGCAGATCATAGACCTCATCGATCTCGCAAGACTGTCGTGGAGGTGCCGACGGTCAAGTGAAACGACGTCGGAGGTCTGGAGAAGGTCGAACAGGAGCTGCAGGAGACTGTGCAGTACCCCGTCGAGCACCCCGAGAAGTTCCTCAAGTACGGAATGTCGCCGTCAAAGGGTGTCCTATTTGCATTTTCTTTGAGTCTCTTTATTTCAGTTCCTGATGTGATGCTTCTACAGTAGGGGACAGTCAAACTCATCAAATTGCCTAACAATTTATATACTTAATACAGAGCTTAGCTGACTTCAGAATCAGATTCAGCACCTCAAAATAAGCCTAAACCAATTTTTTCGCGAATTTTCCGCGAGAAATTACGTACAGCCAAATTTTTGGCAACTTTGAACAAAAAAATTGCGTGTACCTATCTTGGCCCCTTGAGCTTCCCTGCTGCCTCCAAAGCCCTCAATGCCTGCTCAGAAATGGTGTGGTGTCCCCTATACTTCACAGCCCAATCTGCAGCCCACCCAGTCAATCCCAACCGGTAAGCACTTATAAATCGCCAGGAACAGTTGATAAATTTGCGAATGACCTCGGATGGACAAGCATCCAACCACTTGATGGCTGCAGCCTTGGCCTGTTCAAAATTCTTCTTTTCTTCCTCCTGATATCTGTATTTGGCCCATCCCCAGTACTTGTACAATTGTTAGATACTTGTTGTGATTGGGCAAGAAAATATGCTTACCATTTCAATGGGGTTCAACCCACAGTGGAACTTGGAAAGAAAAATCACTTCATGTCCCCTCCTTTTAATCAACTCCTCCACCAGCGGGACCTGATTTTTAAAATCATCCTGGTGGCTTAATAATTGTGCCATACAGCAGTCCTTGTTCTCAATAGGGCACACGGGTTTGCACTTTGCAATCATCCCCTTCACATTAAATCCTCGTTCCTCCAAAACAGATTGAAGTCCTTTTTGTTCTCCCTTATCAGTTGTCATTTTCTGGACCTTTCCTCTGCAGGATGCATCAGGGTTACTGTCTGGAATAATTGTATCTTCCTGCTTTCGCTGCTTTCCACCATCTGATTTGTTCATTGTAAAGGCATTGAGAGCATCTGGGCCCATAGATCCATGGCCTGAAGAATTATCCAAGACATATAAAGCTTGTTTTCCTGGAAATTGCTTTTCGAAGAGATCAATGGCTTCATTGAGTTGTTTCAAAAACTGTTCGCAGTCCCACCAAGGATCATGACCTGAACCAGGGAAGATGATTTTTCGAGCGATTCTGAGAATTTTCCCTGTAGCTTTATCAATGAAGACAAGATGTCCTGTCTCTGAGTTGATAAATTCTGAAACATGAATGAGTCGACCACGGCCTTTCTTTCTGAGCGGTTGTTCATCTTTCTGAAGCCTAAAGATCCTTCAGCAAATGTCCAACAAAATAGGAAGAACTACTCACCACATTTGGTCAGTATTATCATTAACATGGAAGCAACACTCATCATGATAGTTAGCTATCAACTCTTTCTCCCCATCCAACAGCTTTGGCTCAATCCTCTTCCCCTCTGAGCCTTCAAGTTCATAGTGAGCCATTCGACGCTCATATTCTGCCATCCTTGGCAAGTATTCCTTGTTGCGGTATCCAACCACATCCTCTCGTTCATGTCCATCCATATAAAAACCTTTCTTAACACGTGAATAAGTCCACCCCCAGGCGTGGTTATGACTTGAGTTGAGGAAATCAATTTACATACCTCTACCAATGTAAAAGCAAGATTGACAGTTGGGTCTTTCGACTTCGGAACGCTTGCTACCATGTGATCGTACGCGTCCTCATCATCCCATGCCATATAGTTCACGATCACACGTTTCCTTCCATTTTCCGGAATCCCGATAAGAGCTCTGAGACCGCCTGACAGCCATTACAACATTGGTGATGACTATCGGTGGAGTGGCAAGCTCGCTATCACTGCTGACCTCTCCATTTCAATGTTATTTAAAACGCTGCGAACTGGCATTTTTACTTTCATACTTTCATGCTCTTGAACCAGTCGATAATCCTCAGCTTCAAGGTGGCGCCCGGTTCGAATGGACCACCCCCTTTCAACAGCATAGGCGGCATTTTGGATGGTCTCTCAGGCCTACCTCGGCTCAAGCATCAAGCTGTCCTTTCCACCGTGCCGGACGCCGCCCTCAGCGAGTCGGGCATTTTATTTCCCGTCATCGCGGTTCTTCTCGGCAGGGACTGGGAACTCGGCCACCGCGAGTTTGACACGGCAGACGAGGCTGAGGAGCATGCGAGGGATGTGGTCCATGCCCTTCGCTATTCCATCGCGCTGTTCGGCCTCGTCACCGCCTCAACTTTGCAGTTGGGGCCAACTCGGTGTGCAACCCCGGAGCGGGGATTGGCATGTCTCAGGCGGAGTTTTTGAAGTCCATGGGCGGCAGACACCCGAACACGGACGCCATCGTCCACTGGTTGAAAAGGCTCGTTTTCAACACCGATGTTGTTCGTCGGGCGGACGCCGCCTGTACCTTGCTGAAAATAGAATTAGCTATACTGGGAATATACCTCTGATACATTTTTTAAGCCTCTATAATAATGCATTTACACCTTCTAGATGATTCGGGATGCACTGGCGTGAAGAGGATGCACGGGAATCAATAATTTTGCAAGGTGACCCCCTAGGCCGATGCTCGATTCGGGGTTACTGCCGAAATTAATTCGCCGAACCATCACCACATCATGTAAATTCCCAGAAACGGTCCAAACTCACTCGCAGGATGCCTGCTTTCATTCTGGGACCTATAATCCTGCATCCACTGGGCAGCTTCCGAGGGCTGAGGGGTCAAAGTCCTTAGGTGGCCCACTAGCCAGTCGGAAATAGTACCTACCTCGCCAGCTAGATTTTTTTTTTTTTCTTTTCTGGTGGAACGTTTGAGTAGGGGCTACCAGGGTTGGTGTTAACCCTACAAGAAGCATGTATGCTCTCCATCACCGGGTTGTGTCTACGTCAACAGAAACCCGCCACCAGGATCATCAGACCGACCAAGTCGACTCGCTGCCCCCCGTGGAAAAGAGCTGGGAATAAGAACCCAGCCGACAGAATACCACCTGAGGAAATGTGCAACCGCACGTACATCCGATTTCTCGCAATGCGTCGTGTGGGGCTTGGTTTAGCCAACTCAAGTCCAGAGACTGGACCATCATTGCCAGCTAACCCACACCCACTAAAACCCCGGTCTCCTTTGTCCAATCATCAAGGAGTCTGTCTTTATTGAGTAGATTTCTGCACCGTGCCTTGAGTACTAGAGACTTGTTTATACATTTATTCCCATACTTGGCCTTGTTGGACATGAGGCCATCGGGCAATATGCGGTTGTTTATTATCTTGCATCTGTTCTGTATTTCCTGGATTGACGTGCTACCTTTCCCTCCAACATATCAGGTAGGCAGACTCGGATAACAATATTCTGGACAACCGAGTCGTCCCGTTATTCCCATACTTGGCCTTGTTGGACATGAGGCCATCGGGCAATATGCAGTTGTTTATTATCTTGCATCTGTTCTGTATTTCCTGGATTGACGTGCTACCTTTCCCTCCAACATATCAGGTAGGCAGACTCGGATAACAATATTCTGGACAACCGAGTCGTCCCTGATCTGTCCAATCGTCGGGCGTAAGTCACTACCAGTTTTTTTTTGCCAGAGTTCGACTTTGTCGTTGCGAGGGATAATTGGAATAGCTGCCAAATGTGAGCTAGGAACAAAGAGAGTGGAATTGCGACGCACCCCGCAGCTCTACCCTTTATACTCCATCTGGAAGTCCTATTGGAGCCGGGAGCAAATCGAGACTTTGTGGCTGAAGTTAAGCGCAAAGGAGGCCCCGGGAAGCTCCACCAAAGGGTTGTCCGGAAATTTTCAAGATTTCGGCCTCAAAAACGCAATTTTCGGGAGCTCAAAAACGCAATTTCGGACAAGGGTAGTGACATGTAACAAATGTGACACCGCCAAAAACGTGACACAAAACGAATTTTTTAGCTACAGATAGAGAGGCGCATTCGACTATGGCTTCTTCACCTTCAGTATAACCTTTCTAATCTCCTTGACCACAGACTCTTTTTTTGTGAGCATATTCCAGCGTAAAGCAGCGTGTTTTGTCAAGGTTTGATACAGACCGCCGCGATCGGACGCCTCTAAGATGTTAGGGCCCAAGTGGAAGATCAAATGCTCCACCTTGGCGTGTGTGTAGATGTGAGCTGACTTGTCGTAACAGGAAAACAGCGGCGCGGGTATCTCATCAGCATCCAGATCATCATCAAGGTCGTCTGAGTCTGGTGCCGTGGAGCCCTATTCGGGCGTGAGGTATAGATCAGAAAATAGAACGCGAAAACTCACGTTGCCCAAAGGTAGATAGACACACAGGGACAGATAGGATAGTCCAGACGCAGTCGGAGAGTCTTCAATTGACCCGTAGCGGCTGCTGGCACCTTTTTTATACACATCTAAAATCTCCCCAATGTAGAATCGAGTACCGTTCCACATGAGACTGAAGGATCCAATGGAAAGAAGGTTCAATGCGTGAACATTCTTGGCAGAAATATTCGGGAGAACTGCCATGATTCATAAAGTCGTTGCAATATTGTGACTATGAAGAGGTGATTCACTATTTGTGTTCACAAGCTTTTGAAGCGCGGCTGCGGCCTCCTTCCAGCGAAGTTCGCGGGTCTTGCGGGGCTTACTGTCTTGAACGTCGGTTTATTGAATAAGGCCAGTGCATCTTGAGACTGATAGTCCATCGTCGCGAAGCGGGAATTCAAAGCTTGGGGCCTTGGGCGTAGACGGCGATGGCGGCGAAATTTTAGTCGTCACAAGTGCATAACTCACGTGTTTCCGAAATCACAAGGAAGACGAGAATTGAGAAAGAGCAGAAACCCAGGACGTGCAGGTGAGACTCAAGACAAGACTGATATTACCCAAATATATGTATCCGCTCCCAGATCTGTTCAACTTGCTGGTCAGACGTGTCGCCAATAGCTAGCAAGCCTCAGCGGTATTTGGTAGAATGAACCTGTTATTTCGCAGCCAGAAGTGCATCCTCTTAAAACTTACGGTCGTCGAGTCGTGGAGTCACGGTGAGGCTGGTTGTGCACGCGTCAGAAAAGAAGCGAAAGGATGACAAGAAGCAAGGTGGAATGTTCCGGACATCGACATCGAGACTTTTTTGATCTGATAAGATGGCGGCAAGATGACGGTGTGATCGGCACCTGTCCGCCAAAATCCCTCAGAAACGCAATATCCGGACAAGGATTTGGAAATTTTGGCCTCAAAAACGCAAAATTCGGACAAGGAAATGGCCAAATTTCGGCCTCAAAAATGCTTCGGACAACCCTTTGGTGGAGCTTCCCGGGGCCTCGCAAAGGGAACCAATCGAGGTGACTGCCACTGGGTTGGTCTATGGAGGTTTTGATACGAGGTCTCCCCTGTAGACAGCGTAGAAGACAGGGTAAAATCGAAGTGGACGCAGAGCGAGAATCGACGTGGACGCGGAGTGTGGGAATTGTGTGGGAATTAACACGGCCCGAGTAAACCGGTGACATGTGGCTGTGGTGGCCTCACCCGATGGCCGCACGGAGGGCCGGGCAGCGTACCAACATACTGAGTTATCAAGCTCGTTGTCTATTCATCTAAAACGCTCCAAAAAAACAAATATTAAAATAAATACAAAGGCGCCGGCCCGGCCGGCCGTTGCCGATATTTGCATGTGTTGTGTTCCTTCCACCAGCTTCCATCATTCGCGAAAACCAAGCAAACACCAACATCATTGACCACGCTGCCATCCTCCGACCCGCGACATTGCCGCAACGACCATGCCCAAAGCCTCGCCCTCCGCCATCCCCCGTCGCGGCCCTCTCAGGGAGTTACCACTAGACCTGGTTCTCTACCACCCCCATCTCCCCCAAAGGCCAAACATTCGCACCGCCTCAGGCGCGCGCCTTCTCAGCCCAACTGTGCGCAGGTTGCTTGCCGATGAGGATCTCAGGTGCGCACGCGTCCCTCCCAGCGCTCGAGGCAATCGTCTGACGCGCCTTCAGTCCAATAGAGCGCAAAAAGGGACTTATCTCCGGGGCCAGGACATCACGCGTCGGAGCCCTGCCAGTTTGTCGTGCCCCCGCCGTCGATGCCTTCAGGTGCGCACACGTCCCACCCTGCGTTCGCGACAATCGTTTGACGCGTTGGACGCGTTTCTCTCCAGCTCAACAGAGCAATTCGCGGAAGAGGGCCTCGTCTTCGAGGTCAGGGCATTACACGTCGGAGCCCCACCAGCCCTCACTTCCACACCCTGTCCCGTCTCGTCCGGGGCACGTTCCAATTTTCCACGACCTTCCGTCCCCGACACTCAGTCCATCCATTACCCCGGGTTCCAGGTGTGCTTAGTAGATGCACCGACCTTCACAGGCTCGTTGATCATTCATCACTCCGAGACTCCGCAGAGCGAGAAGGAAAATGCTCCACCCGGCAGGAGGCCCTGTAAATCTGCGTCCGTGACGCCTCCTGCGCCACATCTATGTTTCGTCGGTCCACTCTAGCTATCATCGTTCCTTCTTTTGTTGACGACCTCCTTACGCCTCCTTACGCTCTCTCTTTATTTGTATCTATCTACTGAAATATATATGGTCACCTCGTCTGATCTCTGCTCAATATTCATATTCTCACGACATCCATTCCAGTGGTTAGAGTTTGCAAGACGCTGGCATCCGATGGACTTGCCGGCCGTCAACAACAAGCTCGAACTCGAATTTCTCTCCGAGGAAAGAACCCGAGTGTCGTAGGCACCGTTCTCAAGGAAAGGATGCAAAGGGGGACGGGTCACCGAGGGCATTTTCGAATATGCGAAACAGATCACAAAATCGACCAAAAATGGCTTAAAAAACCCAATTTTCGCGTGCGGCGCGTCGTGTGTTTTTAAAATGCCGCGGCGCTCGCACGGAATGTCGAATTTGACGTGATCGCTTTCAGCCCACGGTTAATGAGAATTTCCGCTTGGACAACATCAGTGGGTCGTCGACATCACGGTGCGCCAGATACTCCTCCATCGCCGCACATTCAAGTGAAGAATCTATATAAAGTTTGTTTAAACAAAGGGTGTCGAGACGGGATCTCTCGGGAGGGTGGTTCGATCCCTGCTCCCAACATTTTCGTTTATTCCGCTTTTCTTCTTAAGCCATGACTTTCATGTATAACAAGTTTCTGCACCTTTTTTAAGTCTATCTCCTATCATTTGGAAGCTTATCAGGCACCCATACTGTCTAGCCACATCAACAGTCCGCCCTGTCCACTTTGAATTGCCGTCTCACGGCACACTGCTAACAGGCGTACATAGATACGCAACCCTTTTTTTTTTTTTTTTTTCTGGGTCAAATCACTTCTCCGTTGGTCATGTCCTTAAATTCCTTTTCCTGAAATCCCAGAGTCATGGATGTTGACCAGTGATTGTTGTATTCTTGTCAATGTGATTGTACAAAGCCTCTTTGCGATATCTTGAAATCACACTATTCACCGTGACTGCATTCACCGCGCTGTATGGTCACTATAGCATCCGCGCGGCTAAACCCTGGCCAAAATGCGCTCTCAGGCGCGGATTCTTTAGAAGGCGACGGGTGAGTGATGCGCACCCGGCATCTAAAAAATTGGGTTTGGGGAACGTCTGAAACCCAGAGCAGACTCCGGAAATGCAGTCCAGGAGTGAACCAATAGCGGCACTCCGGGCTCCGAAAACACATCTCGGAATTCGGAATCCCCGAAACCCGCAGCGGCCCCGGGAAAGTACTGTCCGAGACGTATATAAAGACTCGGGTTTGTTCCCTATTTCCCTAAGATTTGCGAAATCAACCGGTGCAGCACTTACATCACGTAATCAACCCACTGTATAAGTTTATTTAGCTCACTTTGCGTTTTGGCCTCATGAAACAGGGGCGTCACTGGTTCGGGCTGCCACCAGGAAAAACTAAAGTAGCTGTCCAATCTTAGGTGCGGTTTCATTTTAGGCGACTTGGGTGAAATCTAGAAACTTGAATTATAGGAAATTCGGGTGTCTCATAGGAAAACTATACAGAACTAATGTCTTTAGACATGACATGAGCTAAGATATCGGCCGTCTCTTCCTTCCATTGTGCAAAGTATTCTGCGGCATCACTATCCTCCCCCATCGCTTTTACCCAGAACTGCTCCTGTTTCAAGATGTCCTCGATCAAGACACTGGCCTTGATATCACCAAAAGCCGGGTTCCGAACCAGCGTTTTCGCAAAATCGAGTCCAAGACGCGCCTGAGCCCAGTGTGCAGAATGGGCAAAGTATGTGCCCGTGTGGGATGAGGTTGAAAACGAGATGACGGAATGGATGGCGAAAGGGGGGAGAATAAATGTGCATGGTTGAATGACATGCAGCACTCCAGATTATCGAGTGCCGATGGGGTCAAAGGCTCTCGTCCGTGGAGAGGGCTTGGATGATTTATACCCCACCAAGCCAAATTTTTCTCGGTCGCCAGCCAGACCAGCCAGAGTTTCTCACCCTCGACATGAGCCAGGGTCTGTGAGGTCCCATTGCCGTCGACATGGGTGTCGGTGAACCATCCGCTAGGGGTCCAGACCGATGAGAAGTACAGCTTCTTGCCATGTTTCGCAAGATCCACCGCACGCGCTGCTACCGTGGCCTGCTGGCCAGCGAGGAGTGTGGCCTTGGTGGCCGATCGAGACAATTCGACTGGTTCGTGCTGGACACTGAACTGCCCAATGTTCAAACTCAATAGAACCATAACTCCGTCAGTTCTCCACCGATTGTGCTGCTTCTGGGCTCAAAAAAATCGTACAGTTGACTTCAACGTTGTGATTACCTAGAATCAAGGAAAAATCCCTGACCATTCCTACCCAAGGGCCAAGTCCATGCCAAAAATATTCCTTCTTCACCATACTCAAGTCAATCAATGCCAGTAGGGCGGCTCTGTGAGATGTGGCGAACTTCTGGCTATCCAAAAAGGAACTACGGGAGGAAGGAAGCTTTTTCAGCACCACAGAATACGGAAATTGATTTCACTGACACACACAAAAAATATCAGGGGGGTATCAAAATAAATCATTTCAACAAAAATGACATGGGAGGCGTATTTAGGGGTGTCTCGGCGCTGATGGCTTCCTCGATCAACTTCAGCTCCCTTGAAACCAGATTATGTGATGCAGCAGCGGATAGAGCGACGATGACTGACGAGGTCACAGCATCCAAACTGCTATGCATGGTAGGGGAGATATCCTTCTCAGAGCCATACTGTGAAAAAATACCCTGGAAGCCGTTGACAATTTCGGTGATCCTTAGAAATTCGTCGTTGACGTCTCCAAGATGCTGCAAGGCCATCGTGCGGAATCAGCAACCCGTGCATTAAAAAAGTATTTCAGGGACACAACGCACGTCTATCGTGTCCATGATTACAGTGACTCTGACGAGAGCCTCCTTGAGGCGGGGGCAGAGGTCGGAGCCATCGCGCACGGCTTTGAGGACGTCCTTCAGGATTGTCCACGCCATCTGGGCAGCGGTGTCACTGTGAATACGTTTCATACTGGAGATACGGAGATATGAGATGAAGCAAGGTAGTCGGTGTGCGTTCTAGACAGAGGGCTGACGCGGGCAGGCGGTGAATGAAGGCAAAGAGCAAGCTGGCCGACCGAAGTAGTAGTTGCGGATTTAACGCGGCGGCTGCCTCGTGGAGCCCTGGCGCTTCTTGAACTGAGCTGGGAACCCACACGATGTCAAGCAGCGGCGTACGACCAGGCCCCCCAGACACTCCTTCTGTAACAGATCTATTTTTACCGGCGAAACTCACGTTTTTCCCCTCATTTCCTACGCTGAACTGTGGCATCGCTGGGGATCGGATTAGGATCACCCAAGCTCGGCCCCTTCCCCGCTAGTTGCTAGGCGCTCAGGCTACGCCTACGCCAACCACCACGCCAGCGGTCCCTCCCCCTAATCTCCGACTCGGAGTCTCGCCGACGCCGACCTTAACGCACTCCACTCCCCCACCGATGTCGCCCATCACCGCGTCTAAGCTGCCCCCCCCTCCCCGCGCAGCGCGACCGCTCCAAGTCGCTCTCCATCGACCGACCGCCGAGCGTTGCGTCCTCTTCGCACACCACCTCAAACTCCACCTCCACGTTCTTATTCTCGGCGCACTGGCAGGATGGTCCATCGCGTACTTTATGCACCCGCACAAGAGCAAAGTGCCCACACCCGCACCCGGAGGAGCCCGACGTGGGTCCTTGGCCTACGGCGTTCTACATGCAGCTGTGGTGCACTCACCGCGCGGCTTTCGAGCCCATCCGTGATCTGACGGTGCTGTCGTCGCCGTTGGAAATGAGGTTATGAATACTTATGTAATATGTAGTCGTTCTTTTCAAGATCGAAGGCAGCCTGAACATTGAATGATTTTACTTGTTCGGAAATTTTCTAACAACGGGCAATAGTGGCTGTGTCGACGCCGTTTCTAATGGATTTTTGGGGAAGGGACTACATCACCCTCTGTATACTCGTTATGGAAAAAAGTGATGGACGCTGGATATTGAGGACGTGTATTTGTGATGGAAGGATATTTTGGTGGTTGGAACTGGATATGAGGGAGATCTACTATGCTGGTGGAAGACTTGGAGCATATTGATGCTATCAAAAAACATTGATTTTCCATCAAAAAAGGGCCAAAGTGAAAAACGGCTAGGCTTCATAGCTCATGAACAGATGCAGATTTCATGATGGTTTAACTTGCGGATTCATTTGCATCAACGAGCAGTACAATCTGGCCTTTTCACATTTTCTATAAAAAATTCCTGGAGTCAGTTAGAAAATACCATTTTGCGATTTGAGCGGTTATTAATGGGAAATCAGTAGAAATTGATCCCATCAATATGGTAGAAATGTTCCCCCAGTCCGTACATCCGCCCTAAATTTGGTTTTGTGTCAAAACAATGCTCCATCATGGAGATATGGCCCCAAAACCCAGCGTCCATCACTTTTTTCCATAACGAGTAAAATTATCGCGTTCTGTCTGTTTGAAGCCTTTTCAAACTCCGCAGTCTCCGATCTAACCCATCCACCGCGGCCAACTTCGATATTGATCTTACCTTATTCGTCGACTTCTATCTGCCAACAGCCTTTGATATTAATCCGACAGCCTTTGATATTAATCATTCGTCGACTTCAAAGCTATCTGGCCTTTGATCTCCTTTGATATTAATCCGACAGCCTTTGATATTAATCCAACAGCCGTTGATAATATGGATCCGCTGAAGGGCGGAGAAGCTCGCGCAGCAGACATAGTACAACATGTAAAAACAAATATATTATCGATGGTACCGGCGTGCAAAATCTTCTAATCGACGTTCGTAATTCGACCCTGCCGGACACTTCACCCGTGCATAATCAAAGGCGCCAGTGATCATGAGTGAATCCACCGTCTTGACGCGGGAAAGGGCCACAAACGTAAGCTCAGTTGCGAATTCCTTTTTGCCGAGACCAAGCTTGACCTTCCGAAGGGTTAGTCCTTGGGACTTGTGCACGGTAACTGCCCAGGCCAATCGAAGCGGGATTTGCGTTCTTGACGTGTGAACGCCCCCATACTCAAACGTGAATTTGACCGGCGGAATTGGAATGATGGGGATACCATCGGGAAATCCAGGGCGTGGCGCTGTCTTCCAGAGAGTTGGCCTGGTGTATGTTGGACATGAGATGAGGACAGCCAAAGGAAGGTCAGACCGAGTCGACCCGGGTAGCCAAACAACGTCCTCGACCATGCCGATAGTGGCGTTCACAAGGCCTGTTACGGACATGAGATTGTATTTCGGCAGATTTAAATTAACCAAACCTTTGTCAGCCCACAAATTCCGATTTACCATTACTTTGGCGCCGCGGGACAGAAAGACATGGTTTTCAAGCCCTCCTGCCTCGTCTGCCTTCGCCTTGTGTCCGCCAGCTCGTCCATCGTGTTGAGCTTTAATTCGTGCACAAGGTTGGTGCAAAGCTTCTAGTTGACTGAAATTCACAGCTTCTACCTCCTCGCGCGTTGTGTATAGGCAAACAGCGTCGGAGAAGGACCCTCTTTCAACAGCACTGAGATTGGCTTCAGCTCGCCTATTCAAAAACTCCCAGTCTTCGAGGCTTAGACCGCCGTGCGATGCGTGCTTCAGTACCCTCTTGAATGCTACCTGGTCGGGAGTTTCGCCTTCTTGTCGATGAAGCACCTTGAGACAATAGCTGGTCTTGAATAGGGCATAGAGAATTGCTCCTTCCGAGCTGAGAGCGGATCCAGGAGAGGGCGGCGCATACATTGGACGGTCACCAACTGGGGGTAGTTGTGCGAAGTCACCGCACAGAAGGACATTGACGCCGCCGAAAGGGAGATGAGCACGCATTGGGAACATTTGGCGGAGGCAGGAATCAATCATAGCCAGCGTTCGCAAACCCAGCATGGACTTCTCGTCAACGATCAGGAAATGGACGTCTTTCCACTGAGTTTGAAGCCGTGCGAGTCGTGTGCCAGAAAGAGGGACAAAATCGGTGTTGATGGGGAGCCCGAGGGACGAATGAATGGTCTGGCCCCTTATGTTAAGTGCTGCTACGCCGGATGGAGCCAGAACGCGGACAGGGTTTGAAGCCTCGTTACTGTCGGCCATGTCGCGTAGAGCTTGGCATATTGCGTGGATCAGGTAAGTTTTGCCGCAACCCGCGGACCCATCGATTTGCCCCAGTGTCTGCGCAAATGGTGAGTTATTCAAAATCTCCACATACTTCTGGGTGAGGAGATTGTAGATTTCCCGTTGCTCGTCCTCCAGAGTCGCGACGTCGATGGGATCGGGATTTTGATCCGGTGTCACTGCCACACCTGCCAGTCTGTTGCACAGGCGAGGGGGAAAAAAAAAGGAATAGGCGGGGGTGCGTGACGCGTGACTGCCGATTTGAACGAAATTGTACAGTATGTGGAATATGAAATATGTGGGTCAGAAGTTGAAATAAACTACGGCGCAGCAACAACGGTGAAATGGCAATATTCAAATGATTGGAAGTACATGTGGGTCAAGCTTGTATTTCCAACACCCAGCAACACGACCCCCGGTAACACTGCCTTTCAACTCTCCACCGCCACTACCCCTCTACAGCCTCGGATGGCGAATTCTTTTGTGGAAATCCCCCGTAGGGCTGCTCCCCGTTGCCGTCGCGACACTCATTACTAACACCTGACTGCCTGCTGTTTTGACTGCTGTCGTCAAAATGTCTTGGCATGCCCACAAAATGGTGACATTTTGCTGACATTCTTCCACAAGTTTGAACATTTCCTTTGTTTTCAGGATTGTGAAAAAATGCAGAAATATTTTCCATAATTGCCAATGGGGTTTTTCCTGATGTCGCTCGCCGCGTTATTACAAATCATCGGAGTTTGAAAACATTCCCACGCTCAGAACAAGCAACAGCGACGCGTCTTCTCGCGTTTCCACCGGCCATAAATCACCCCATACGACGTGTCTGATCACAACAGACATCGACTGAACTGCTTAAATGAATGGAAATTAGCCATAACCACCTGTTAAACTTATTCGCGCGTAAGTACACCAAGCCTCTGCCGCCGCTTGAGATCCCTAGCGGTACTTCCTCCTCCAGTAACAGTCCTACGGCTACAACTCATTCCTCCGCATCCACACAGAGTCCATTGTGAGCTGAAAAGCGCCCAGTGTGGCGGAAAATGAACTCAGCCTCCACACATCATCAGGGAAACTCAATTTGAGACAAGTTCGTGCAGTCTCTCAAATTACGCTTACTTAGAACTGCTGTTTACTCAGAACCGCAGAAATAACAGATATCGCTAATAGGGAAATGTCAGGTCAGGAACCTAAAGTAGAAATTGATCTTAATAATTTAGAAAATAGCTCTAATCTTGAGGAAGTGTCTAGCGCACGTTCAGACATAGATAAAGAGAACCAGGTTACTACAGATGGTGATTCTAAAACTGAGAATAGTAATAATAATTCGCCTTCTATTTACCTTAAGAAAAATAATAATGGTGTCGTAGACGTAGAGCCCTGCATCCTACGTCCAGCAGAGAGGCCTGCATCCTACGGCCAGCGCTGCTGCGCAGGGAGAGGTGGAATTTCTTTCAAAAAAAGTCAAGCAGAAGCTGTCGTAGTAGTGGCAGGGGGTTGCGCTGGTACCCTACGAGCACCAGTCAACGTAGGAGAAGAGCGCTCTCTCTGCGTAACTAGGCTCTGCACTACTGCTTCTGTTAGGCTGCTACGCTCTGCATAGCAGTGCTACGCATAAAGTAGACAAGAAGCGAGAGAAGGTAACAAAGTTAACGAAGGTTACAAAGGTTACAAAACACAGTTAACATAGGAAATACAGTAACATAAGGTTACAGAGATACAAAGGTAAGGCGTGAACAAGGTAGGCTTTCCTGCCATACGCTGGAACCAGCGAGAGAGGTATACCTGCGTAGCTTCGAGCTTAATGATCAGGGTTCCAGTAGTAGGTGCCTGCTTCTGCTCTTTTGCTTCGATGCGGTAGTCGTAGTAGCGCAACACCCTGTGCTTGGCTACGCAGCGGGGGGAATGTGATGAATTAGGTTATCGCCAAAAAAATCCCACCAAATTTTGCTCAACTTTGAACAAAATTTGCGCAACTTGTGCTCAACTTTATTACAATTTATTTCATGTTATTTCACAGTAGCTGTAAGATTCATTCGACACCGGGATTATTGAACAAAAATATTGTATTGCAGAATGTACACTGAATAGCATTGAAAGAATCTACTTGGTTGAACGGACTTCAGGAACCATCATTGATCAGTCGTCGTCAAGGTCGAGACGGACGACGTTGGCCGCAGATCCACTCGTGGCACTAGTCGACTCGCCAACAGACCAGAATGAGCAATGCGAGATGGCCACAGAATCGTACTCACGAAGGATTCAGGTAAGGTTGATAGATAAATCTCGTGAAAAGCCTTGAGTCATTTCCAAGTGTGGCGTCTACTATCCCCACCCTAGATCTCGGACACTTAAGGAAAATCGCAATATAGCATTTTATCCAATGGTCGTTGTGCCAGGCTGAGTACGTAAATCGACGGGAATCTGTCTTTTACCCTAGATTCAAATTTTACTTCATGAGAAATAACCAAAAATTACCCAAACGGCGTCGTTTTTTTCCGAGGTTGCCATGTGTCCGAGTACTAGGTAATGTGCCAAATTTGGATTGCCGGCTTCATATCCGACCCTCTTGCGGTCGAAGTACCTCAAAATCTTGTAGAATGGAGCTCCTCAATCAGGACTATGATGTCCATAAAGCGGAGGATAAGGAATGCTCAGGATGGTCAACAGGGAGCATGAGGTTTCTTCCCATTACTGTTTGCAGCTGAGAAATCAATTTGGCGGGCATGCCTTGATCCTTCGGTCCATTGTGGCAGCTGCAAGACGGCTATGTCTCTGAAATTTTATATGGGCACTCTTGCGATGTAAAGGTATATTTTGGATGTGTTTAGGAGATAGTAAGAACCCACGTACCCATGCCGCATGGCGGTACTGCTACATAGCCCTTCTGGCCAGGTATAGCGTAACTTAGAAACTCAAATCAAATCAAATCATATCACTCAATCGAGACCATGGATATGGCCGCAAAGTCTCTATC
Source organism: Mycena olivaceomarginata (assembly GCA_029378375.1). Classification (NCBI taxonomy): domain Eukaryota; kingdom Fungi; phylum Basidiomycota; class Agaricomycetes; order Agaricales; family Mycenaceae; genus Mycena; species Mycena olivaceomarginata. The sequence continues at coordinate 4,600 of JARKIC010003382.1, read as the reverse complement.
TCCACGAGAGCAATCGATAGCTCTGCCAATGCCACTGCGTCAAATGCCAAAAGACCGCAATCACAGCAGGTGACTTGGGAGTACATTGGGGTGAGCTGAGAAGGTGAATATTCCATCCATCGCATCAGACTTTTGACAGATAGCTTGTGAGCTTGTACAAGGCCAAACAAGCTCGAACAAGCTCGAAAAAGCTCTCAAGCTGACAAGTCCACAAACCAAGTCTGAAATCTCACAAGGTCCCTAGTTCGACTCTCAACGGCACCATATTTTTTTGGGAAATAAAAATCGGTGATCATTTCTGAGTATGGCAAACCTTTTAGAATGTGAAGGAACGGTGCTGCAGATATTTTGGAGAGCTTGATCTTTCCTCATTAGCAGGGAATTCTCGACGCTTTGACCTTATGAGCTTGTCCACAAGCGGACAAGGCCAAACAAGCCACAAGTTATTTGTCAAAAGGCTGATGCGCTCGGCCTGAAAATTTTCGGAGATTGGCGCATCGGTTTCTTCCGGGTAGAAGTGCAAGTGCGGGGCTACAAGAGGGTTCGCCATGTCTGAGGCCAGAGTCATCCATGCCTCATGTTCTTCTTCTGAATTTTTGGGGATAGCCGCGACACTACGGACCTGCCTTGACCTGGAACACTGTGAAGCACAAGAATTGTCGGTCACTCAAGCTTGTTGTCATTCAGTTTTGCATTGTGTCTCGCAAATTCACACCTTGCAGCTCAGTTATTCTACCGGAGGGTGTGGTCGCCGACCTCGTTCACGACGCCAAGGAGTTTATATCAACAGAGAAGTGGTATGTTGAAGTAGGCATCCCACATCGCAGAGGATATTTGCTTTATGGACCCCAGGGACTGGAAAAAGTGAGTCACAAATAATGAACTGCCATTTGGCTGATGAGGAAAATGCGGTTAGCATCCACAATATACGCACTAGCAGGTGCTCTAAACCTGGAAATCTACTCGATGTCACTGGCCTCCAGGCAGTATGTCTATTGCCTATCCTTTGACTTACTTCTGGTGACGGATCCCGCCTAGTGATGATGACTCTTTCCTTCAACGCGCTGCATCTTCGATTCCCAAGGACGCCATCTTCCTGATCGAAGACATTGACTGCGCCTTCGCATCCCGGAGTGACGAGGAGGACCGAGAGGGACTTGACGGTACTGGTGACCGAGGTCCTCTTGGTCACGCTATAGCGAGCGGAACGCACTCACCTTCGAGTTTAGCTACGTGGACTACATCCGCAAGAGCAAGGCTGGCCGCTCGAAGGAGCGCATGTGGCAGAATGTCCCCATCCCCGATAGCCTCCCTGGACAGGGCTTCTGTTTTCCGTTTATAATGCGTTGGCTGCTGGAGCTGCCAGAGAAAGGGTTGGAATGGTGTCACAAACACGGCACATTGGAGTACTTGAAAGGTTTTGTGCGTTGAAGTCATAGTTGTATTTCGTCCAAAAGTATAACAGTGTGCTGAATTGTAAATGTATGAAATAATTGAGCCTAGAAAATCCAGTGCTCTTTTAAAATTCAATGAGTTTGGATTTGCCTGTGACGGATAAAAAAGTAGCGGTCCAATCCTTGGTGCGATTTTATTTTAGACGCGGCATAGGAAAAACAGGATACGGATGTTAAATGTGACCACTATTGATTTGAATGTGATGGAATTCCGAGATTCGATACGTGTGAGGGCTATTTAATGCTACTGGTTCAGGCTGTGGCCAACAAAAAGTAAAGAAGCCCTCCAATCGTTGGTGCGATTTTATTTAAGGCGGGGCATAGGCAAGGATGTTAAATGTGACCAAGAATGCCTCCGAGCGGGATCTGAATACAGTTTTAAACGAGGAAGTGAAACACCCTGGGCCGCGCGGCGTTTTACGAGTTAAATAATAGGTACAGTATAGTAGGGCTCCTTGGATAGGGAGGGTTCCTTGGATAATTCTTTTTTAAAATGAGATGCACCCATTTTTGTCTGGATCCCGTTGAGATATGAGACAATATATGCTTCCTACATCTTCTGAAAAAATTTCGAGCCTGTAGTTGTACTGAGGCTGGGATGGGAAGTGTTTCGAGGTGCATCAGTCTTTGATCACAGCATTGATCCACTTTTCTTTTCGTCCTTTATACACTCATTTGGACACTTTTTGGCTCAGACTGTTTTTATTATGATATAAGACCATCTTTGCTACAATAATTTACAAAAGAGTGAGGCATCCAGGTCGCAAACGGTGCTTCCAGAATTTTTGCAAGCCTCCCAAGCGAGAAGTGTGACAAATGTATTTGGGCATGCAGTTCTGACTCCAGAAGCCCATTTTGCTTTTTCCTCGTTCAAAAGCGGAATGGGTATGGATTTCTCGTTTGAATTAGGTTTCTTACGATGGAATGAGTGCTCAGGGAGAGCCATGGAAAATTTAACTGCCGCCGGCGGCTCAAGTGGTGCAATATTTTCTGTATTTGGGTATGCAGTTCTGACTCAACAAGCCTATTTTGCTTTTTCCTCGTTCAAAAGCGGAATGGGTACGGTTTTCTCGTTCGAATTAGGTTCCTTACCATGCAATGAGTGCTCAGGGAGAGCCAAGGAAATTTAACCCCCTGCGGCTCAAGTGGTGTAATATTTTCTGTATTTGGGCATGCAGGTCTGACTCCACAAGAGTATTTTGCTTTGTCCTCGTTCAAAAGTGGAATGGGTGTGTATTTCTCGTTGCAATCAAGTTAGTGGGCATGGAATGAGTACTCTGAGAGACCCCCAAACTTACCTGCCAAAAGCGGACAATCAAGAATCGCTGGAACCCGTCTTGGAGTCAGAAAGGGTAGTAATGCCCTCTGGGAAGTTGAAACGAAAACGAGAGGAGATGAAGTCAGAGTGGCCGATTCTCCGTCGATTCTGGCTCGATTCGGACTTCGATTCTGGTCCGATTCTGAGTCCAAAATTGACTGAAAATCGCTTCGAGGTTTCAATTTGACCGCCCCATTGTGTTCTGCAGAGCCACTTTGAACCACGTGCTTCACAATGGAACCCACCATCCAGTGCATTGTAATGTATTTCAGTTGTGGTCAGTGTCAGAGCAGTAAATACTACAGCAGTCTAGTCTCTCTTGACAGAGGCTTTATTGTTTCTAGCTCGTACCTCGCTCGATAAAGTCTGTTGGTTACCACCTGCTGAAAGTCTACACAAAGACCCTGCTCGCATAAATTGACCGGCGGCCTGCGTTATTATACAAGATTCCTTTCTCGGAATTTACGTGAACAAGCCTTTGACGCGACTTGGACGCGTCGTGGACCCTCTCGCAAGCTGGAAAGAAATTTGACGCCAAATTACTCCGCCGTACATCATTAATAGGCTATTTGCTAGCTTGAGAGCCATTTTGAACAAGGAAAGTCCTCGTATGAATATCTTGGCCTAATTCAGACTGAACCATGAGGTGCAATCTACAAGATAAGTAAAGCAAACATCCCTGGGGAAAGCAACGGGAAGTATCAGCAAGTATGAGTGAATAAATGGCAAGCAGGTTGTCGAATGGTCCAAGAGACAAGAGTGAAGCGTTGGCGGATAGTGATGGTACAGCGACAGATGCGTCGCACGCGATGCGATGAGTGTTCGAAGCGACGTAGTAGTCGCGTGCAAGAAAACGGAATGCGTCGGAGGTGAGTGCACTGTGGGGAGGATATTACATCAGCCTGAGTGTATGGATTCACTCAGGCTGAGTGCATAATTGCGTCGGCCTGTGTGTATGACCTACTCAGACTGAATGTACGAACTCATTCGGGATGGGTGGATGCTGGCCCTTTTTGTATGAGACCTCGAGTGTATCATACACTCAGCTTGAGTGGATCCATACACTCAGGCTGAATGGCGCGGTTCGCTCAGCTAGAGTGTCAATTCACTCAGATTGAGAGGTCAAATAAATAATATTTCTGGTCCGTATATACACGCATCGGCGGGCGCTAGACTCGTAACCAGCCTGCCTACGTGTTCTAACAAGGCGAGCTTGTTGGCGTAGGCAGACTGGTACTTCTCGGGCTGTGTCAAAGGGCTGAGGCAGAGTTTGAAATGTTTTCCTTTTCCCTCGCTCTGGGTTCAATTCAATTCATTTGGGAAAATTACGAAGGGAAGCCGGGGTCAGGCTCATCGTATCTGGAATTCTGTCTCTTCAGAGTTTCCCGTGAGTGCCTGAGAAATGAGTATTTGGATCGTCGAATTTAATTGAGAATTGATGGTATTACACAGCCACAATGATCCCGCGCCCAAAATTTCAAACTCAGCCTCAGCCCTTTGACACAGCCCGAGAAGTACCAGCCTGCCTACGGCAACAAGCTCGCCTTGTTAGAACGTCGTAGGCAGGCTGGTCACGAGCCTAGGCGGGCGCCCCTAGACTATCCTTTGACCCCCCACATCGACTCGAAACCTATTAGACGCCGTTAGAATAGGAATTGTCCAATGGCTTGAAGAAACAACCTTCGCCCGAAATCGTTACAATATCTTCAACGGAAATTGGAACATGCTTGAAGCATACTTGAAGGGGGGTGCGTTTCCTCGGACTTGGTCAGAATTTGAATTCAGCAAATGTCACGCAAGTATAGCGGCATCGCCTTCCATTTGAAGA
>JARKIC010003381.1:0-23909 GCA_029378375.1 Mycena olivaceomarginata | reverse complement strand
TGAGGGCCTTTGTCGCAAATGTCGGGTGTGGAGTGATAAAGACTGTGTTGTTTTTGATAGTCAAACGATTTCTCGTATTGCTCAGTTAATTTCTGAAAAGGTGTTCAGGCGGGAACTCGGTTGGCTGAAATCGGGACGTACAGTGCAAAAGTTTCCATACTCCTCCTGGTACTTGTCCTTGCGTTTGATCTGGTCGTCTGAGATGCAATGCAGACCCATGAACATCCGAGTCAGAAGATGTGCTCGAATCGCGTGGACAAGAGGCGAATTTCTTGGCAGGAGTTGCACCACGCAGGGCAAAATACACTGAACTGTTCCATCAGACAGCCTCCAGTATATGCAACAGTTACCAACCTTCTCGATATCCAACCAGCTCTGACCATCGTTGATGTCTTTGGTCGTTACGTTGGGAAAATGTTTAAGCCCTGGCCACCGAGGAACCTTGGCCATGCTGTCGAAAAAGCACTCGGTGACTGATCTCTGCACGAAAAAAAAAAATAGATAATTACTTCGCTGTGATCATGCCTTTGAGCCCAGAGGTTGCAAGAGTGTCCTGGAGGAGAGGCCACAGGTGCTTTCCCCACTTTCCACTATCGTCGGTGCAGAGTATCATATGAGATCGCGTCATACGGATCCGAACCGAACAGTGACCAGAAGGCATTCTAGAGGGCTATTCAGCTTCTTGTATAATTTGAAATTAAATATTGCTTCTACGTTACCTCAGTGGAGTGAAGTCCGTGTTGTTGCAGTAAATTTTCTGCATCACCCTTGAAGCGTCCTGTTTGGCTTGCTCGTAGACAGCTTTCATAGTCGTTGTTGTCCGTAATGGGAACTCTAGATTTTTGGAAAAGAAATCGTGCTGTTGGTCATGACGGACGAGGCATCGCGGACATGGAAAATCAGCCAGTGCCGCACGTGTGGCAGCACATATGCACGCTTCCTCGCCGTCGAGCGATAGAATGGGAAGGCGCGGGAACAAAACTCTGTTCACGGCGTCAGCGCACGTTACACATTTCCCCCCAGATGCCTGATGTTGTAGAGTATCCACAAAAACGATCCGCATGACGCGGTGATAAACATCTCGTTTGAACTTGGCAAACCGTATCTTCTCGGCCTGGGAGCGATCGTCTGGATCTTTTCGATCTTGAACCTGGAACATGCGGCAGTCAGTACGAAAAGAAGAATCTTAAACAAAAAAATACCTGGATCATGAATCCGGCAAGCTCGCCGCCACCATTACCTGACGCATCACGAATCTCTGAACGAACAAAGAGCGGGCGGAGAATCATGGGGTGCATATTTACATGCGACGACACGCGGCCCTTGTCAAACCATGCCAGCATTGGTAATAGGCAGTGAGGGAGTCCAGGAACAACCGGAAGTGCGCTCTGAAGAAGCATAGTACATGAGAATTAATTCACTGATGCGACAAAAACACACCTGCAGCTCCCATAATTTATCTGAGTTGTACGGTTCGTCCCGGAGGCGTTGTCGAACTCCATCAACGACGAGATATTTACGAGACGGATACCAAACAATTTCGTCGTGAGAGTGGGGTCGGAGACTAGATCGAGCAGCCAATCCCATGGATCACGATAATAGAACTTGAAGCGCCAGAGTTCACCCTCAAATGTCTCCTCGAATTCGTGTTCCCGAAACTGGAAATGACTAAAAAAACGGTAGAAAATGACAAGAGATAAATTTACCTCGACAACGTAGCGCTTTGTCCTCTCTAAATACATTTTCAACTCGTCCACGGTCTTGATTTTGAGGTTGCTTGTGTTACACCAGTTGGAATGCATGCCCTTCAGCTGCTTCGCGATCATCGCATTGGGCGCCATATACATCGTCTCTGCCCATTCAAAATCTGCCCGTGATGGAAAGGGTGCCCAAGGAGGTCTGCCAATTGGCACAAGTTGACGTTGAAGGCGAGTGGAGGTAGATTCCCCCCGCCGCGTTGAATCAAGAGGGATAAAGGTGGGTGCCTTCCCGCTATGGGGATGATATTCAATTTTGATGTGGATCCGACTGCACTGGCTCTCTGCACCCGTTGGAGCAGGAGACGACGCAGAAGTCCGAGGACTCGGAGGCGGTGCCTCATCGTTGGGTTGAGCATCCACTTGCATATCAAGTTCATCCACAATTGGCTGCGGGATTGTAGCCACTTCAAGCCCAAAAAAATCAAGAATAGAAAACCCAAAATCACCGATTCGCACCTGGGGTTATCGCTCGCTGGGTCCTATGGTCAACCTTGTTGCGCATGCGAGTTTGAAGCCGTGCTTGCATCATACGACGCTGTCTATCTTTTTTTGCGCACGCTTCGACATGTTGCCGAGCTCCTCCTCTGAGTGGTCGAGGACAATACGGGCATTGCTTTCCCAAGTTTCGTCGCTGGCGCCCCATCGTCACGGTTTTGGCGAGAGAATGAGAGTGAATAAAAGGTGATGTCATTGATCACGACACCGTGCAGTCAACCACCACCGCACGCTCCACACTCCTTTTCTCATCCTGTCTTCTTCTCTCACCCAATGTCGAAACGAAAGAGAACTGCTACCACAAGAAACCCACGATACGGGAAACGACCATGCGTTGAACGTGATGGCTCCCAACATCGCCGAACACCGATTGATGAGGAAGACGAGAATTCAAATGGCGGATCGCAACTGCCTGCCATTCGGCCAGACATGACTCGGGATGAGCTGTACGAGGTGCGTGTTCCAAAAACACATCTGACGTGAATCTTACCAGTTCTGATCAGGCCGGCCGCCGTTACGAAGCAGAGCGGGCAAATACGCAACGCGCTGAACGCGAAGCCCAGCGCGATGCTCTAGCAGACATTACAAACACCGGCGAAGAAGCGGCTAAGACGAAGTCCGAGGACGAGGACACCCGGTTTGTTGCTGCAGCAGGGAAGAAGTTCGTCGCAACCATGATGTTGTGGCTGCCGGCAGGTCGTGAGGATGATATCTGGGCGGCGAAAGAAGACGAGAACTTCAATCCCCTGGATCGGTTTGGTGAGGAAGACCAACCTGCTAACAAAATTCAGGGCGCCTTAAGAGATCTGTACGCCGTTCTTCCGGAGGAGTATAGGGACCCTAGGGATTTCAATGGCTGGATCCCGGCGACGGTACGTTGACCTTGCGGTTTTGTGATTCTAACTCTAACGAATGCCAGTTTACCACGGGCATGAATGACCAGCACTCCTTTACCGCTACACGGCTTCGTCACCATCCCGACCTTTTTGACTGCACCACCGTGCAGCTATCGTCTCAAGAGGATCGTCGCCAATTCCGCGAGCAAATCGGGTACCAAGCGAAGCGCAAGAAGCCAAATGAATACTACTACGACACCACAAATGTCCCGCTTCTCCACGCAGACTATCAGGGGAAGTACGATAGAAACAAGATTTTTTTGGGTCCGCTGCTGTTCATCGTGCGTATGCTGTCTCCGCGTCGTTCACAACCTGGCTGAGGAATTTCGCAAAGGTACACGCTGCCATCACCCTTGGACCGGCCGCCGCGGCCGCAATGAAGGCCAATCGCGCGCCACATAAATGTCAGTCAGTAGCTCAATTATGGGGATTGCGGCGCACAACTCCGGGAATGATAGCTGCCGCAGCGATTTGGGTACGTGCTTTGATTCTTCACGTGAATCGGAGCTGAAGTTATTTCGGTAGTTGCGATGGCTGTACTCCGTCGACGACACCTTCGTGGCGACAGGAAGCGCATCCAAAATTGAGTGGCAGCAAGATTTCGAATATTACCTCCAACTCTTGACCGAGGGACTCGCAAAAAAGAAGCCCACCATCCTGAACATTTTCCGTGTCTGGGACAACAAATTCTACCCGAACTCCGACGAAGGTTTGGGCAACGGCGTCGACTCTGATGACGAGGGCGATGAAGGTCGTCGGGCGGCACTCGAGGAGATGAACGCGGAGGACGCAGAGGACGCGGAGGACGCAGAGGACGCAGAGGATGCAGAGAACGCCTACGAGGACGCAGAGGACGCCGACGAATAGCTTACTTGTCTTTATATTTCACTGAATTTATTGACATCTTGAGAGCCACTATGAGTGCAACATAATTTCAAAGATCGACACAAGAACTAGTTGTACATTCAAGAAGACGTTTTCTTGCCTCCGTTCTCTCGACGAGCTCCTCAAATTCCTCCAGTTCTTCGCGTAAACGAGCCAGTCCTATCCCAAGTTCCACCGTCCCAGCATCGTCCAAAGAACTCGACGCATCGGCTGCGTCAACCGGGAGAGCTTCTCCTACGCATTTATCGGCCATGGAGCGCTCTTTTTGAGCGCTAGGATGGGTGGATTGGAAATAATGAATATTCTCTATGAAACCTCAGCAAGTGGAATAATTCTGAAGAGATGATAACACACCGTTTAATGTTGCTTGAATCTGCGCAATCCCGGTCTCAAGACGTATCAAGCGCGCCTCCACTCCAAAGTTCGGTTCAACTTCGGTAGGCCGAGGGTACTCTGGGTCGTTTGCACGGTCGGAAAGAGGCACTCGGCTGTACATCTGACGCCGAGACGGTGCAATGCTGGTCCGGCTGGTGCGGCCCGTGCGGGGTTTGCGAGCTCGTAATCGAGCCGTTTCTCTCTCAGGCTCAGAGTCGGAAATGTGGGTGGTATCTGAGTCGACGCGGAGTATATCTGGCATAGGAGAGCGCCAGGAGGATCGAAAGCAGCGGAGGTAGCTGTGTGGAGCAAAGTGACGTCATGTTGCTACGAAATATATAGGTCATTAGAGCCGTGACTTGGTGACTCCGTCTCTTTCCTCTCAACCACCACCACGCACAACGACTCGCCGCACAACGACTCGCCACACCCTGTCTCATCCGCTTCCACACTTCTCGTCCAAGCACTGGTGCGTCCTTACTCTCATCTTACTGACCACCGTCTGATCTTGAACCATCAGAACACCTGTTCTCCTGCACGCTCGCCAACGCTCCTTAGGTGAGCTTCCGTTTTCTCATTCACTCCTCAGTTGATTGGATATAGTTTACAACCTTCTTCTGCCGCCGCCTTATCTCAGACTGCTCGTGCGTCGCAATGTTCCTTCTTCTGAATAGCTAGCTGACTTTGCAACATGTAGATCAGTCCGCAACTTTCAGGTGAGTCTCCCTCTCCCTATTCCTCCATTTCATCCCATGCCTTCCTCTTGAATCATGCAGCTTGTTTCCTACCTCGCGTCGCTGGTGGTACGTCGATGTCTATTTCTTACGACATCGATGTCTCACCAGTTTGAGTTTAGCGCTCTACGTAGTATTTTGTATTGTAGTCTAAAGTGTGAATAAATGATTTTCTTGTTTCTTGTGGCGACCTGAAGGATCGGATGCGAATAAAACGGGAAGGGAGGGTATCGGTTTTTCTGGCAGCCGAACGTAAGGAGCTATAAGCTGTTATAATGTCTGTAACACCTTATAGCCGTTATAAGCTCCATAAGTACTTTTATGTTAGAATAGCGCCATAATCAAATGTATAGGCCGCCCAAAAACCTTACAGGCTTATACTGGCCTATACCGGCATATACCGACTTATCTCCCAAAAAGGACTTTTGCGACACACGTATCTGCCCGGCAGTTTCTTCACATATAAATGGTGTAAATGGTAACCCCCCCACCCGCCGCCCACTTGCCTCGTCTTTGATTATTATGTTTAGTTTTTGGCCTGATTTCTAGACCCTTTCTACCGCTGCCGCTGGGGATGCACCACTACTTGCATGGGTTCAACTCAACATTGTTACTTCAATGCTGGCCGTTTCTATGATGAGTTGCGAGTAATCCACGTCAAAATACAGGATTCTTCCCTATTTTCTCGGCGCAAATTCTTTCATTCGGCTCATCGTGGGTAACCATTTTTCAAGTTTCCTCAAGCCGTTGGCCACAAGATTCTGTCCACTCTGCTCTCCTGGACTCGTCTTTGTCCACTGCGCCCACTCATGCTTCCTGTTTCCCGCCCGGCACATCAAACTGCATCAAACTGTGATCTCAGCTGCCCCCAAATTCTCACCGCAACCGCGGTATTTCGCTCACTGCGCCGCAAGGCCGCTCATATTCTCCCACTGCGGCCGTATCATCCGGGCGTTAATAATAGACCACTCTCCATGCTTCCATCACTGGCTTTGTCTGCTTCTCCGTCGATTTTTTCGCCCTGGGCCTCACTCGGAAATTTCTGGCTTGGTTGACCATGGGGATTCACTGTTAATACTCTTGCTCCTCGCATTCGATTTCCCAAGACTCTGGCTGACTCTCCGTTGGCGCACATGTTCTATCAATTAAAGGACTTCGAAGCTTTGGCCTGTCCTTGGTATCAAGTCGTGCAAATAAGAAACTACGCCAGGTTATTTTCCACCAAGCAATACTCAGGATTTTCGTCCTCTTCCATCAGACGATTCCACATTCCCTCCACAGGCGCTATTGAAATTCGTATATGCGTTTCCGGCTCATCCTTATTATCTTAACTAGATGCTCTCACCTCACGCCATTACAGTGGAGTGAATCTTTTGTCTATGTCTGTACACCCTCGTCTGTGTTATCTTCCTTGAGCAACCTCATTAGGCTCATCTTCGGGCGCGACTGAAACCTGAGAATTATCTTGATCTGGCCCAGCATGTGAGAGCTCGAGCCACATGCGCTCATTTCCTATTACTCCATTACTGGGGTTGGTTTTATCATAGTTTATTTATTGAAACGTTGTATCTCTGCAGTGCAATTATTTTGTTACTTCAACCTCCTTTTGCCGGAGCGAAGCGGCGGTCCCTCTTGTATATATATATATTCATCCATCTATGGTATGCTAGTAGGTGGCGTCATCTTGAAAATGATCTGCGAGTGTTAAATACTTAATTGTATGGTTATAGGCAGGGTGTATGAGCTATCATCGACGTTTGCGACAAAATTACGATCGAAAACACTGACAAGAACCATACAGTATCGACGGGGCGAAAGCCAAGGTCCGAGGAGGATTTTCGGGCCTTCGGCATTTTGATCCGATTCAAATCCGATTTTGCCTCCATCCCACGTCGCTCCGGCACACCCCCATGCGCGTCCCACAGGAAATTCTTGACGCCATCGTATGGAAGATAACCGTGAGGATCTATCGACGCTCGCGGCTTGTACCCTCGTTGCATCCAACCTGCGAGAGCAGAGCCAGCAGATCCTCCTGGAGTCGGTCACACTCGCTGGCCACAGGCATGCTGCGAAATGAGCTCTTCTCCAGGAATCACCGCACATTGCGACCTATGTCACCGAACTGAGGCTCGAAATTCCCTTTGAGGATGATCCCCGTTCTCCCGACTCCAGTGCCACCGAGTTTGAAGACTTTAGTGCCACACCGACACTCGGTCGATTCTGGCTTGCCTAACGAATGTACGCCTGTGTCTCTTCACCGGCATGCACAATCGCGGATACTACATCCATTGGTGCAATATACCCCCGACCTTGCGGCGGCGTACCCGGAATTATTCCGCCAACATTCGCTCCGCGAACTCACCATCCACATAAGGTTCGCATATGCATGGATCGTGGAACAAATGTGTCAATCACGTTTGTTGCATCTTTGTTTTTGGGGGGGACCACAAAGGCAAAACAAAGGTGCAACAAAGGTCATTGACACCTTTGTTCTATGATCTGCACATATGCGAACCGATATGTTTAACACATATGGTTTTCATATGCGTCGGTCGTTGCCCCCGGTGTATAATTCTATCCGTCCTCGAAGCTGCGCCTTTGTGGATTTCAGATATCAGTGACTATCCGGGATTCTCTCGCTGAATCTGAACTCTCTCCACACCTGTACCGGCATGTCCTCTTCGAACGTTGATAGTCGGATCCGAATGCAGGCCTATGCGACTTCTTCGCCCGCCCACAATATGCACCGCTGCCGAGAAGCTTGATCCGTCTGGGGATCATGGGCACAGAAGAGGTCGACGAGGCGGTTGAGAAACTCGTTCGCAATGCTGCGCGAACGCTGGTGACCCTCCGCATCAGGACCGAACACCGTATGTGCCGCCTCAACGTTATTCTAATGTCTGAAGTGGTCTATCTCACAGATTCTCACCGAATCACAATCGCCACTCCCCTGCCTCCCTTCTTTGTCTTCATTGGAATATTTCCGCTACGATGTGACTTTCGACGACCCCCGGTGGGTCAACGGCATCATTGCTTTCCTGTGCCCAACCGCGAGTCCCAAACTCGCCCAAATCACAATCGGATTCAACTCCTGCAGCGAATGGATCCCGCTGGGCTGCCCTGTTCCCTCCAAGAGCGATGCCAGGCTGGATGATGCATTCGCGTCGCACCTTGCGGTTCCATACTTGAAGCTTCGGTGGCAGTTCAATCGATATTCGCTCCACAGACCCTTTAACAACTTCCGCTGTTGTGCGCAGGAGGCCATGCCGAGTACACACGCACGGGGCGGCTCATTGTTGAACACACCGGCGAGGCCAGGGTCTTGGAGTGAATTCAGTGGTTCATGGACGCGGACGCATCGGCGAGAATTGTGCGGGGTCAGCGGCTTTCGAGTTTCTCGTTCTCCACCAGCCTCTGTGTTTTGCTCCCCGTAATGACTTTCTAGATATCAGCTTTCATCGGATAATTCAATTCCAGTTTCCGGTTGGGTTCCAAATGCCATTTGCGTACCTAAAATCCTAAAGGAGACAGCTGTGATCCGTACGGGTGCTAGCTTTCTTTTCTGCAAGACCCCCCCGACTTGGAGTATTCAGCACAGAGAAGCATTTAAGGTTAGCACAGACAACTTGAAGCGGGGGGAATCGCGGGAAATGCAGACTGCAGAGCTCTGAGGTAGATGCGAAAGAGCTGGGTCTCTGACCAGGGCCCAAGGTCGTGGAGTGAAGAGCTTGAGCGGTAGCTTTTGTAAGTTGAACACAGTTGTACATACACATCCGTGGACTCAAAATGAATGCTCTGTGGGCGATGTTATCACCATCTCACCCCGGGCGGCCGAAGGAGACCGCGGTGTCGTCAATGAGGTCCACGCTATGCAGTAGCCGTGAATCAACAGCCAATGAGCGAACAATAGTGAGACAGGCCTGATAAGACCAAAGAGCGGTCCGGGCATTATAGATCTCCCGAGTCGTCCTCTCTATCATTCCTCTCGTCGCTTTCGAGAATGTAGTACTCGAGAGCTGGACTCGACAGGGCATCAATATAATGTGAGAGTTAGACCCAACAAACTTATGGTTAATTTCCCGGGACTTGCGCTTCGCGATGAAGTCTTCCGCCCACGACCAATAGTCGCGGTCCAATGTGGCGCCCTTGACCCAGTCCTCGCGATAGTTGGAACAAACGATGATGAGGAAACGCACGTCCTGGGCCAACTCGGGGACATTATTTAGTTCCAAGAGCGGTTCCCCGGTGTTCCGCTCTGGTAAAATGACCAAAGCCCTCAGGGTTTCCCATGCGGGGAGAGCGAGGCACATCTGCAGGTAGGAGTTGAATACGAGATGGGTGAGATGCGAAGGACGCCTTTAACGCGACCAAACTTCGAGATCGAAGTTGGCAGCATGTCGAATATCTCCAGATACGTATTGAGACGAAGGAGGGATGCGTGAGGTTGATCGTAGAGCGCCCGAAACCTAGAGTTCAGCGTGAGGACCGGGTCTAGTAAGGTGATTACCGAGACGGCACAATCCAGAGGTTTCGAACGGCGGAACAAGCAGTAAAGACAGCAAACATAATCCGAAGTGGATGCCGTCACGGTGAGGCACAAATGGCGTACAGAGTCCTCGAAAAAAAGCGGATGGTTTCGATTGGATGAGGGAGATCGGAGGTTGAGGTTCGATGGAGATTAAATGCGAGTCATTATCGCGTTCGTCGGAGTCGGCGACAACAAGAGTCCGAAACAAAAGCGGCTTCAGCCCATCGGTGAGTATGAACTTTCGCGGGGAGAACCGAAAAGCAAAGAAGGCCCGCAAAGTCAACTTCCGTTCCACCATTGACCGTTCTCGTTTACTGAAACCGGATCCTCCGCTCCCAGCCGGAAACCTTTGATGGGCAAGAAAAAATCCTAAGTAGTCAACAAAAGGTTTCAATTCAACTTTCTTGCTTCGGCTTGATTCCATCTCTCTTCTTGAACGGGAGGCTTTTAATAGGATCGATCGCGGGCAGGGAGGTGGAGGGTAACATAATGAAATGGGTTGTATTGAAGCAAGTGCCGAGTCACAGACAGCAGTAACGAGCGAATTCTACCACTTGGACGGGCAGGGTCCTGGGATGAGCTGTCCGCAAATAGATGAACGCGGGATGAATCTTGAAATCAGTCTAAATCTGGCTGCGATTTGGGCGTGGGATCAAGACGACTGAATCGAACGTCGATGCAGAAAGTTCGAGAGAGGGACGCGGGTCATCGAGCACAGGTGCAGTGCAAGATCCATTGTCTCTGGTGGTGGGAGTTCTGGGTGCCTCGAGAGCACCCATGCGCAAGACATTGAAAGCCTGTGTTGAGGATCGGCTAGATTATATCCGATCTGGCAGTTTCTGGGCAGTGACCAGGAGGCACAGTGTCAATGAACTGCGGAGTCTAGGTTAGGTACGCAGCTCTTACCCTCCAATCTTTCCGTGTCGTCGCGAATCAAAGTGTGTCCATTCCCTCGATGCGCCAACTTTTCGAATTAACCACTGTCTCGAATAGGAGGTGCACAGTATGTCCCATGGCCCCTCCCGCCCCCTCCCCACGCTTTCGCGCCCTTGCATACGACCTTTCCCTCTCCATTCTCAACGACCCCCAATTCGTCGCCCCCTTCCTCGCCATCCTCGCCCCCCGCCGCGCGCCCCGCGTCTATCAGAAACTCACGCTCATCTTGAAATACGCCATCCCAGTCTGCGAGGCTTCCCTCCGTGCATCGCGACCCCGCCATCGGCGCGCTGGACGCTGCGCTCGCGGTGCACCCTGCACGGCCTGCGTTGAAGCTCGTTTGGCGCGTCAGTCTGTCTGTACGTGGCTTTACGCAGCACGACATCACTGGGTTCTTCGACGGCTTTCTTCGGATGGTGAGGGGGGCTTTGCCGGGAGCACACGCGCAGGGGCAGCTGCGTATTTGAACTTGGGCCATAGCGAGGTGATTCACCTGTCTTCCTTGGGTATTGATTATAGATTCATGTACCGTAGTTGTTTCCCTGTACAGCGCATCGGAACCTTTCAACATCAACATAACCAGATGAATCACACCTTGGATCGAACGGATTTCAAGTCGAAAATACATACATACATATTTGCAGACTGATGCACAATATCAGCTTCCTCCATCGCGGGAAGACAGCTCCAGGATTATGGACATAACACCACCGTCCAGCGTGTCAACGGTATACGAGGATCGACCAGACAAATGCTCGTTACTTGTTGTACGCCTGCGGGAGAAGGGTGAGCTACCTAGAACAAAGGCAGAGCCGGAAAAGCGGGGTCTTTAGGCAAGTTTGACAGTGGGTGATAGATACACATTCGTAGACATAAAACGATCCGTCTGCAGCCCTTGTTATCGCCATCGGCACTTCCTGAGAGGGATAACTTGAACAGGGTTCAAAGCATGAGCGAGGCAGATGCCGGGTTCATTAAACGAGCTCCGCGCTGATGGAAAAAACAGCGAATGAGTGACCGCTGCGGATGAGGATACGAGTACAACAGATAATATTTGAGTTGCGGATTGGGGATTCATTATTCTACCGAGTCGCTCACCCGCCGTCTCGTTCTGTCCTATCATCGTCTTCGTGAGCTTCTGGGAGCTGAAAGATAGGCCGCAATATCATTCAAGGGCCGAGGAAGAATAGCATACGATTGATTTGCCGCGATTTGCGCTTCGCAAATTAAAATCCTCCGCCCGAGGACCAATAGTCACGCCCACCGTAGCGCCCTGGGCCCAGTCCTCGTAGTAGTTCGAACACACCGATAACAACCAATCGCGGCCCTTGGGCCAATTTTGGGGACGTTGTGTTGTTCCAAGGAGTTTTTTCCGAGTAATCTACCAGAGATGAAATGACCAGAGCTTGCAGGTTTTCCCATGTGGGAAGGATGGAGAAGCATATCTCCAGGTTGACTGTAGGAGTTGAACGCAAGATGAGTGAGATGTGGAAGGCGCGTCAGCGCGGACCAAACTTCGAGCTCGATGTTATGGGTGAGGATATCTCCAGATGTGTTAGCGAGGCGAAGAAGCGATGCTGAAGTCGATCGGAGCGTCCCGAAATAATGAGTCTAAGTCGCAGTGCACCTCTTTAATGAAAGATTAATTTCCGGTATGTTGATCGATGGGTGCGCCCCCGATCCAAAGATTTCCGATGGCGGGACACACACAGTAAGGATAGAGAAATCTTTCGCCTCAGGCTCCACGAGACGTAGATGGCGCACCGAATCACGGAAAAACGTGGTATTTCGAGTGGATGAGAGATCTCAGAGTAACCGGAGCGATCGAGGGTAGACGAAAGTTCCGATGTCGGTTACAATGAGGGTCCGATACAAAAACGGCTCCAGCCTATCCATGGATAATTAGCTTGCGCATGCGACGCCCAAAACAAAGGAGCTATGTTTTAACACGCCATGCCACCAGCATGAATTTTGGGATTGACCGTGGCCAAGAAACGGCGGCGACTTTCAAATATCGCGCACCTCCAGTTCAGTGGGAAGTATAGGGAGAGCTGAAGTTTCAGAAACCATGCGAGCTGACTGTACAGATGACTACCAATTTGCTCCAAAAATCCGATGTCGGGCGCTTGGGGTGGTGGTTTGGAGCAAACGCTTCTACAAAGAGGGCCAAACTTCTAGGCACTGCTTTTGTGATCGGCGCTAACCCTCATCTACGCACACAAGTTTCTCCCTCTCCCCGCTCCCTTCTATCCTCGGACGCCTTCATTCACTCCCAGCTTCATTCATTCCTGGTAGAAACTCCGCTCGAAGGCGTACTGTTCTCGTTCCCGTTGCCTCAGTGGACCGGTCACCGGCGCTTGGGGCGCTTGGAAGACTAGGAGTCTCATCTTGAATGCTGGACTCTGAATCGGGATCGTGGGAGTTTAATCCTCAAAGGCTCTCTTCTTGATACACCGCTACAAACATTTTTCTCGTCTCAAGCGAGGGCCCGTCTTCTGCACCTCAAAACATGTACAGCAATAATCCGGCGGCGGTGATACACGGATTTCTTAGCACCTCAAGCAACTGGAAATCGTCACGACTCCGACATTCCATCGGTGTCTCCGTTCTCAAATCCAAGACTATCTTATCTCATCATGGTGTGAAACAACAATTCCGCATTGAGAGCGTTCTGCACCCTCTCTTTGTCGTTTCCTGCTTTGGACGAGCGCCTTACCCAAAGGCCAGCAGCAAACTGTACCATCAGTCTCGTCCGGGTATGATTGCTGTCCAGTCCAGAACGCATGAATGAGGACAGGCGTACTGTGTCAGACTTCTGGAAGGAGAACTTCAAGAAGGCCCAAACAAGCGTTCGGGCGCTTACTCGGCCGGCCGGACTCCGAAATAATTGACGCCATAATTGCGGATGCCCAAATTTCGTCTTTAGAACGTCCCCTTCATCTCGTGGTCTTCTCAGTTCGCCGCTCTGCCGATTTCCCATCTAAACGGATCATTACCTCCCCTGAAGTTCCCCAGGAACCATTCCACCTACGTTGATCCCGAACTTCAACAAATTCGAATATAATCATGGGTACTGAAGTTTCATTTTATCCAGTCTGCGAAATTGGCTGTCTGACAAAAACACGACCTTGCTTGATATTGAGAAGGTAGGGCCATTAAACAATGCAGGGGCGAATCCGGGGCCTCTGAAAACTTCACGCATGTTTGCAGACAATTTTCTTTGTTCAGCGAAACGGAGGAATACATCAAACATTGCTACATTCCCATGAAGCACGGCTGATTACTCCAGGGTTGATTTATCTATCCAGGCGAGCCGTTTCCTCTGAATTAAATGTGGCACGCGACGTCAATTGACGGTCGCTGAGTCGGCGCCGGTGTGTTCACCGTCATCCCACTCTGATCCTGCTCCTCGTCCAGACGTCGCTCCTTCGCCTCCTCGATAGTTGTGCCCAGCCTGGTAGTGCGGCAGTCTCGTTCGTCTGTGCCCTGTATCGCCGCACATTATCCTTATCGCACTGAGGGGTTTCGCAGTAAGTCACTTCTGGCGGTATGTCGATCACAGTGGATAGACATAGTGCACTCCGACCAGGATCGTGCGACTGTATTGTAGACTCCTTCTCGGGGTGACGCAGAGCGCGTAATGCACGGATGAATGACTGGATATCGGGCGCAATGAGCAGCGGGAAGACAAAGAGGAACACAACTGGAAAAGGAGGAGTGACAAGAGTGGAAATGAAAACGTAAAAACGTACCGGATCTATGACGGCGAGCAATCCGTAAATGAGAGGCCGCCCCGCGAGGATGGCGAGGTCTAGGTGGAGATAAGTGGTCCACACTTATATATGCCTAATAGAAAAACATACCTGTGAGGTTCAGTCTCCATCTCTACGCACGTTCACGATGAGGTTTAAGTGGGAATGACGGGATGTAGGGGAGCAGACACACAAGTTCCACAGACCCAGGGTGCTTTCCTCGCGTAGTTCCGGGACTCGTACAAGTCTATTACGGCCGTGGAGAGGTTGAGCACGCATGAGACGATTGGGTACAAGGCTGTGTAAGCATGTCGGAATAATTGTGTGGTCCTTATCTTTGTCGGTTGACTCACCTACGCGTAGGATGATATTGCGAAACATCAGAATCGTTAAACCTGGGCGGTGTGACGCCTCTGACGAATCGGTCATCTGAGCCTGGCTGCCCACGTCCGCGTGTGAGCACCGTGTTTCTAACTGTCGATCTGCGATCAGCATTGCAGGCGCAGTAGTCAACCGAAGGGGCAAAGGCACACCATGTAAGAAAGCAGGTAGCCAACAATGACGACAAAGGCCATGACCTCTCCTGCGGCAAAAAGTACGATCCAGAAGGTTTGTGTGCCGATAAGCCAGCGCAGCATAGCCTCTGGGTCTGTGCTGCGGTACCAACATGTCTCGTTGACCGCGTCCCATCTGCAGGAAGAGAGATTAAAATTTACATGGCTCCAGGAATTACTGGATACATGCCCGAGGTTGCCGGATGCGTATGGAGCGAGGTTGACAATTAAACAGGTGAAAGCGTTCCCGAGAAGGTAGTATTTTTCCATCTGTTGGCCGTTGACCCTTAGTGCGAGCACTAATCTGGCGGAATTTCAGACTTTCAGTATCAAAAAAAGGACGCCTGGATGTGCCCACGGAAGATTGAGCGCTATGCAGAAGAAGATGCCTGCAGAGAACATGAGACTCAGCTTTGGTGAGTGAGCGGGTTGCTGAAACAAGGAGAGGAGAGAGCTTACGTTCGTGACAAACGCCAACAGGTCACAAGACCAGCCTGGATGCACGATCAAGCTGCTCACAGGAAATGTGATGCAGAAAATGAAGCTGGAATGTGTCAGTTGAGCTACTTGAGACAATGAAGCAGAACTTACTGTGCCATCAGAGCGTATGTGAGCAGGCGGAAACTGACGCGATCCACATATCGTCGCGAAACTGGATTCCGCGCGACGTATTGGAACCAAGCCAGCAGGACCACCGTCAGCCCGAACCCAGGAGTTATTAGTCCCACGATGATTCTGCTGCTGGTAAGACTGGTTTGTAAATGGTCGGTCCAGCTGAAGGCATAGTAACTACGTACAGGATCTGCGTGTCGGGGGACCATGATCTAAGGTTTAGTGTTCGCGACATAGTGGCGGAAGAGGAGTCCACACAGGAGTCTTACATACCCGATTCAAAAGACAAAGCATCCATTTGAACTGTTGTAAGCCTGACGGCGGTCGGAAAGGTGCTGGCATTTTTGGACAGGATGGCGTGTGTTCCTGGCTTAACTTGGAGCGTGGAATCGGAAATCTCCGGTTGCATCTCGCTTGAACCTAACAATCAACCCCGTTTGGAAGGTGTCGTTAGTGATGTTTTGGCATGGTTTGACTTGAAAGCCCCGGCTTGGGGCAGGCTTTGCCTTCACTTCCGCGAACCAAAGCCCAAACAATCGGGGAGGGCTTGGCTTGCTCTGGCTTTTACTTCAATGTAACTTGCTAGATAATTTTTTTCTCAAAGCAGAAATTGGGTGTTCTGTAGTGTTCTATAGGGTCGTTCAAGGCAGCCCTTTTTGATACCCTTTTTGCACCCTTTTCCATGGGGTAATACCCTTCGTCACTTCGTTACTTCGCTTATTTCGCTTATTTTCATGAAACGGTTGAAACCTCGTCACTTTGATCGCATTTAGCGAAAGTTCGTTACTAGAGCATAAGTATCTGCAACGCAAAAACGGCCCACCAGATTTTTGCAATCAACGCTCAGATTTAGTCGAGTGCAGTGACTGATGTGACAACTTTGACCTTCACCTCCAGTGTCGGCTCCGCATAGCTCCCTAAGACACGGAGAGATACTTCTGTGGCCTCTACTACTGGCCTCCTTAAAAAGAATGAGCAAGAAGGAGGGATTTTGAGATCTGTGGTGGGTTTTTTGGGTGCTCTGCCGCCCAGCCGTTCCCTTTTTGGCTGTCACAAATTTCTGAAACCACCCATCAAATTTTTGACGTTTTCGTGATTTGAGGGCTTTTGAGAGCTGCAGATATGCTCTACTTCCGTGGTTTTCTGAAAGTTCATTTCAACTCGGCACGTGCAAGAACCCGGAAGCATCGGCCATCAGTGTTCCTTCAGCACAAAGCCGGGCAGTTTTTTTTTATATACAGATACTTTACCCTAACGCCAATTGTTAGCCATGACCCCAACCGCTAACAGCTAACTAACCCCTAACCACTAACCTCTAACCACCCTAACCAACTAACCCAAACCCCAAACCACCTAACCCAAACACCGGCCATACTCGGCACACTGCTGATATCCATCACTTCATGATGTGCTGAGCAGCTGCCGTGTGACAAACGCACGAACTTTCCTAAAAGCAAGCCAAAGTGACGAACATTCACAGGTTCCCATCAAAGTCACAAAGATCCGTGAACTTAAGCAAAGTAACGAAGTGACGAAAATGACGTGGACTCTTTTTCATGTTTGACAGATAATGTAACTGAGTGAGCTATAAAATCCAGAAAAAATCACCCCAGTCCTTTTTGAACATTTGAGGTGGTATGTGACCTTTGAGGAACAGCAGAAGCAGCCAAATTGCATGAAATGGAGAAAGGGAGGCAAAGGGTGCGACAAGGGTGGGAAAAGGGTCCCCCTGGTAAGTCGCCCGAGGTATCCCAAGCAGTGATTCACGATTTAGACAACTGTTATGTTTGCGGCCCCAAAATTACGTGGGTTGAAGGTAAGCCACCATCGAACCCGACTGGGATGTCGACTGAGATTAAAAATTGGGGGCGAGGTAACAGGTTCAACTGACGGTCAAAGTTCAGTCTCGAATCCAACTGCAATCACCCTCAACTCACCCCGATTGACCGTCCAGAAGACTACTTTTTCTGGAATTTACCATGCGTCGGCAAAGATCATTTCGGTAGAGGACCACCTGGCAGCATCCCGCCGTTTTAATCTTTTCTTTGACCATCATCTCTCCAGACCCCAGCGCACTGCCCGACGCGCAAAAAGTGCGTCGAAATTTCCCCCGATGCCGACGGAGCAACAAATACGCTCGCCGATCGAGAATACATTGACAGCTTGCTCCAGTTTATTGAATCCCGGAACTACGCCGCGATCTCAAATTTTCAGAGCGCCCCAAGAGTAATTTATCCTTTTCCAGTTAGTCCCATTCTAATGCTTACCTCACGCTGCCAGCTCGCCGTTGCCACTGTCCCCTGTTTTCTCATTCCCTGCACTCGACTCAATGTCCTGTGGCGTTGATCGGACAAGAAGAACTACGTAAATCGCGACGTCCCGGGTGCAATGCTGAATTGCGGAATCGATTGAAAAGCCGTAAATGCATGGCTTGCTACTCCCCACTCCACCTCATAACCTCTTTATGGCAACTCTCGATAACACGTTAGTCCTTTGAGCTCACAAAGCGCAGAGACCAATGACCATGCCCAGGTTCGGTGTGCTCTACCAGACAGTGGTGATAATCAGCAGCGTGAGTGGACAAACTCGCGCACGTATTGCAGATTGAAAAATTCGGAGGCAGACTCTACGGTGGTAGGGAATGGCTGCTGGTTATCAGACGCTACTGATGTCCCCCAGCGGGTTGCCTTCAGGCCTGGTACTATTTCCGCAAGTACCCGAATGACTTATGCTGGATAAAATTCCTGGTAAATCCAAGTTGCAGCCCTGTGGTTCTTGAGCCCATCCGGTTCCATATAGGTCGCTTTCGTTATTGTGTGCGATACGTGCCAACAGGCGCTCACAACAGGTTTGTATGTGAGTTCATGCGACACCTTACTTAACTGGATCCCGTAGCCTCTGGTTCGCCTCTTTTGTTCCATTTACTTCCATTGGTTAGCCAACTGGTCTTAACTCCAGTATACTCCTACTTGGTCACAAATTTTGGAAATCCTGCTATCCGGAGCCACCTTTTCAAGTCTGTTCGTCATCCCTGTGGACCTTGTTGCTTTAACAGTTAAGCAGCACCCTTATCATCCAAATCTTCTTCAAAGATTTGATCGCGGTCCCGGTTCAACTGTATGTCCACCTACACCTCTGTTTCAGAGCAAACTCCTCACCTCCCACACAGCTTCTACGCTCACCGTTGTTTATCGCCGTAATAATATTTCTCTTCCTCCATCCTTCGGTTCAAACTTTCAGTCTTTCAGTGAGCGATGGGAATTGGATCATCAGTGGGTTCCTTGTCTGTCGTTCCTAAGCTCATCCTATTTCCATGAACTTATCGTCGCGCGATAGGCTATTCTCAGCCTCGGAACTTGGGGTACAGAATTTCTTCCTGTCGCTGTCCATAACTAATATGTCCCCCTGGACGCCGCAGCCGCTTATTTTGGTAGACCGTACCGTACCCTCGCTGTATATTCATTGACTCGGTTTTACAGTGAAATTTATCGAGGCGTGCGACCTCTAATATGAATCTCCGATATATTGTTCACATGTAATATTCCTGCAGGTTGCCACTCTCGGCCATGGCTGAGCTGGCCAGCTTGAAGGTGCGTGACTACCTAACATATGCACCAGACTTCACCCATGACCATTACAAGACGCTGACTATTGCGTGCAACATTGCGGCCTGCCGTAACTAACGTGTTGATCTCCGTGTTCCTGGTGTACCATCTCTACATCCTGAAGAGAGGGGATAGCAGAACGGACGATATAATCAACCGCTTGGTTCGTGTTTTCTCTTCGCTACGAAGAATTTTGGATCTGATGAGTAAACAGATTGCATTCGCTTTCAATACGGGTGTGTCAGAGTCTGCCGCTCTGTTCCGTTGTAACGGAGCCTTACTCTACGAAAGGTCTGCCAACCAGCCTCTGTTCCGTTGCCGCGTGCATCGCCGTTGGTGTTTCCTTATCTGAGTTGTCTCCTCTGTTAATGCTCTAGCGCCGCAGATGACTGTCGCACCTCAGACGTTCATCTACATGTTTTGGACAATCATCCGTATGTAATTATTCCTGTTAGTTCGCTGTCACTGACAAAGTCCAGCACAGAGGGTCGATGTGCGCTTGTTCATAGTGTTCTAATCTATACCACGCCGCTGATCTGCTACAATAGTTTACACCAATAGCTTGCTTGTGACACTCAACACGCGCAATTACGTCCGCTCCGTGATTGCGCCTACCACGGAACCCGAGTTGACAGAGACCGTGCGGTACCCCTCGACTATTTTATACTCGACCTATCATCCCGAAGAGACTAATGCGCTCTCGGTTCGGATTGACGCTTCGGGTGCTGCTCGCGGCGAGGAAGATTTCGTGAGTCTTTGCCGACTGGCTGCAGTTTTGGGCGGTTTAACAAAAGATTGCGAGATCCAGGCCCAATCCAATTCTAAGCAGAGTGTTGTGAGACCATGATGGGAAGTCAGCCGCTCTAGATCGCACAGCGGCGTATCGGCTCATATATTCTATATCGCAACTTGCATATCACACGTATTCATTAAACCTTAATGAATGTTCGCGACTGCGTGAAATGTTCCGATTCCTGGGCAGCATCCACTGGCCATAACATTTCTGGTTTTCGAAACTTGACGCTGTGTACATCCACCCAGCAGAGGCTCCATTCCGCATGGAATATCTGTGGCTCATTTCTCATAATAATTAATTGACCTCCGCGAAGGACTGGAAGTCTCTGAAGAGCTAAATTCTGGTCATCCAAACAATCGAAATTTTTTGAAAACACAGGCGTGACATTGGCCAAACGTTGATAAACTTTTTTTCCCTGTCGGGTTTATGTATTAAATCTCCTTGGTGGACGGAAGATATTGACCGGGAGGATCATGTTGAAATCTGGACCCAGTGTCCAATATTTTCCGTTGTAGGGCTCCGAGCCGCCAATCCCGTCGACGGGTCTGGTCGGAAAACGGCCGTTTTTTTTTGATGGGTCGCCCCGTCCGTTACTTTTAGTTTTCTGGGGATGATGTACACTGAATACGGAAGAAATTCCAATTCCAAATATGGTGACACGCTACAGCGGAAACAGCGGTGTGTATGCGTCGAAGCAACCTAAGTCAGCCTAGGGAATGCGACGAATAATAATTCTAACGTCTATCAGTTCTGAGAACTTCACTATCAGCGTGCGAAGCACACAGTTGAAGATCATATACTCGTCTGACTATCATCGCAGTCTGACAAGCGTGGTACACGACCCGGGGGCAAAGTATCAGACCGTGTTGCCGGACGCAAACGAGTGCTACCCGGGGTGTGATTGTTCAATTGATCTATATGCGGGAGCACCGTGATACCTACTGTAGTTTTACAAGGTAGTGGAAGCCCCTCAATGTGAGCTGCTCTTTATTTTAACTGCATAATGTGAATTGGCAATTTGCTAACTTGATGTATGTTCTGTCTCATTTTTATGATGAGATTAAGAATGTATTAGACTTTAAAATATATTTCTTATCCTTAACTTTTTTGTTATCTACAGCAAATTTACGCTGTTTGAGTCCACCCAACCAAATTTTAGCGGCCGTATCGCCTTACAAGGCCGTAAACGGACGGTCACCGTACCGTCTAAAGCTCATCTCCATCTTCCCAGGCCCGCAATACTAAAGTAAGAACAAGCTTGGTAGTACTATAAGTAATATATGAGTATTGTGGAAGTAAATGCAATAAATAAAAGCTCGGACACGCAAAGGTGGAATCGACTGAGGTGAGCGAGCGCCCGGCGCGGTATATAAGGCAGGAACGGCATCAGCATATGCTGATGCGTACACGGGGAAATAATCGGAGGTGGAACCACGAAAGGAAAACGGCGGGTATATACCGTACAAGATGGACCTTCCGCTTCGCTCCGGTAAATGTGGACAATAATTATATTCAATGGTATAGAATTTTTATCATACAGTATGTCTTTTAACTTCTAAATCATGAGATGGGTGACAAAGCATGCGCCGTCGAAGCAGAATGAAAGATAGTCACGAGACCAACGTGAAATAGCATTGATAACGGGGTACCCATGATCGTGAAGGATGAAGGACGAGAACAAATCATTGCGGTTTACGTTGAATGCCTTCGGAATTGCCTCTTGCGTGAAACGACACAGACCAGGGTGGAGTCCGAAGGACATCCAGCATTCGACCAGGATCCATGTCAGAGATCAGGGCCGAGTCAGAGAGCTGCTGAACGGAGATAGAACATACAGGGTGTTTGCTCCCAATGAAGTAGAAATATTGAACCCAGCTCTTGAACCTTTAATCTGTGGGCAACTGGTCATGCTTGTGAAGAAACGGAAGTGAGCCAGCAATGCGCAACGAATGCCGAACCAGTGGCTCAGTACGAGAATAGCACATCAGGCTTGCAAAACACGAATTGATTGAACGACTGAAGTCAAGACAGTAAATGCGGAGTGAATTTGAGATCACAGTCCGGAGAGTGCTCGAGCAACCGTAGAAAGAGAGACAGTTGCAGGGGTGTGAATTGAGGGGCTGATTTGATGAGTAGCAGTCCGCAGTGCAAGTACAACACTGAATCTTCAAGCTAGAGACATTGAGTGCAGTAAATTGAGGACCGAGAAGTGGACGACAGATTGTGAAAGGCCGGAAACTATATATGCGGGTATTTCTGTGTGGAAAATTCTCGGGAGTCTACGTGGCCGCAGTGTCATTGATGGATGAAAATACGTGTGGCGCAGTAAGAACTTGCTGCGAGAAACTGCGTTTGGTTGCGGATTGCAGCACAGATGGGTCAGGTAGATGATTTTATCTGCGTGGAAGCATTTTTTCGAGGCTGCACAAATGGGGTATCGAGAAACTGGTCTACAAATGGGGACAGTATTTGAACACGAGACAGCCAACAGTACCACGAAAGCACAGCAAAATGCAGTCTGAAAGGAGTTAAACAGAGAGGATGCAGAGAGGAAGACGAAAAAGACCAAGGATATAAGGAGAAATAGCACAGCCGAGGAGCCATTTCGTTAAAGAACGGTTAATACATCACCGGCGGGTCTCCTAACAGCAAATACTACGGCCGTATCCTTGCACTGCTCACAGCCCTGATCGTATACGCACAGTGACCATCCCCAGTATGATATCGATGATGGTCCACGAAAAAAGAGTCTAGTCTGAGAGGTATCGCTACACTCAGTTCTGCTCGGGCCAGCGTTGTAATTTGTAAAGCCCAAGTTCAGAGAGCGCAATTACTAAGTAGTAGACTATGTCGGGAATTACTTAAGTTCTCGACGGAAATTATTGACAAGTGTTCGATTCGAGCATAGAATGCGGGCCAAGAAGCCCTCGGAAGATTCCTGAGATGGTGGCGGAAGTTAAACCGATGGTTATTTCGTCCCCCCCCGCGCAGCCAACACCCCCACGCCAAACACAGGTCCATACAAGGTCCTAGACCGGTAACCGATCTGTCTACAGGAATACTGTGGTAGACAGACCGGTCGATCTGGGCTGAATTTAGATGATACGCATTTCCACCTCATTTCACCACGTGAAAGTCACGTTTGATGCCCCATCAACATAGCCACAATCGCCGTTTGCCATCTGAGGCACGCAAACCCGCACCAAAATGCCTCAAAAAACGCCAGCACGCAGGGAATAATGTCTATTTCACAAATTCGGAGCTTTGGTATTTTATTTCTACTGAACGGGAGGTACTCGGACTTCGGATTTATCGGGTTTACGTCCCATTTGGCAAGTCGTGATTTCACGTGAGGAATGACGTCGACAATGCGTATCATCTGAATTCAAGACCAGATCGACTGGTCTGTCTACCGACACTATTCCCGTAGACAGATCGGTTACCGGTCTAACAAGGTCCGCCTCGCGACGATCTCGGATTACGACCTGCTGCGTAGACCGTCTACGGGAATAGTGGTCGGTAGACAGACCGGTCAATCTGGTCTTGAATTCAGATGATACGCATTGTCAACGTCATTCCTCACGTGAAAATCACGACTTGCCAAATTGGGATGTAAACCCGATAAATCCGAAGTCCGAGTACCTCCGTTCAGTAGAAATAAAATACCAAAGCTCCGAATTTGTGAAATAGACATTATTCCCTGCGTGCTGGCGTTTTTTGAGGCATTTTGGTGCGGGTTTGCGTGCCTCAGATGGCAAACGGCGATTGTGGCTATGTTGATGGGGCATCAAACGTGACTTTCACGTGGTGAAATGAGGTGAAATGCGTATCATCTAAATTCAAGCCCAGATCGACCGGTCTGTCTACCAACAGTATTCCCGTAGACAGATCGGTTACCGGTCTACCTGCTGCGCTTCACTCCAACATCTACATAATCTACAGTCAACGTCTCGAGAAGGCTACCTTAAACGGCTGAAACTC
>JARKIC010003380.1:0-24119 GCA_029378375.1 Mycena olivaceomarginata | reverse complement strand
ACTATACATGTGATTTTTTTGTGAATTTAGAGTGCATTGTTGAGGAGGTAGAGCAAAATCAGTCGCAAACTGATATTGCAGCGATTTCATTCCTGTTTTAGCAATGCTATTTGCCTGGCTCTTGCTCGACGTTTCCGAACGACACTGACCTTTTGTCTCTTCGATCGCTACTACTGCTCCATCTCCATGTCCCCTAATGTTCAGTTAATCATTCCCAACTCCAAAAGGAGCCCAGATGTCCCGAGGAAGGAGGAAAGTGCGAATTGGAGGGTTGGTTGGGTGTTGAACCACAATCAGTTCGCGAAATAAATTCTTTCCGCTGGTTTATAATAGTAGTGTTCCATGGAAATTGGCAAGGGTCTGGTGCAAAAACTTCTGTGTATGGCCAGTATAGATTTAGGGGTAGATTGAGGATATCCAGGGGGTTTCCTACACTATATTCACTTTAAACACCTGTTAAGCGCCCGTTAAGCGCCCATTTCGGAGGTCACGTTACCCAACGTGACCAGCGTACACTTCCTGCTCTCCACCACAACTATCTTTGTCGAAACTCACTATCCCTGCCATTCTACCGTACCGCTTGCCACAGGACTTATTTTATACATTTCCCTGGCCCTACTCTAGCTTTCCTCACACTTTGCATTCAACCAAACACTCTGCTATGGCACTTTGCTCACGTCGACATCTATGGCCGTAGCTCCCCAGGTCTCGTCCAAATCGAGGGAATTACTCGGTCTCTGACTGGGGGGGACGTCATAAACTCCTCCCCTGCTCGAGTCCCCTACCACGAGGCCATAAAATTCAGAATGTCCACATTCGCAGGGCAGTACATTTGAGCAACATTTGCAAGTGGTTTCTGTGGACTAAGGCACGTCCGCAATCATCCTTTGCGTCTATCTATCGCATTTTGGGCTCTTGCTCGAGATTTGTACTGTGTGTCCCCAGCTGCGTCTTGTTTTGTGATCCATCCATGCCCTAGCAGCATCCCTGCTTGGCGCGTTCCCATGCGAGTGGTACATCTGTCCCGTCCCCTCTGTGGTTCAGCGGCTCTTCATATGGGTGGACCCGCACCCTCGCAGTGTGCTGTCAAAGAGCCCATAGGCCATGGTTCCGGCATCCACTTGCGCTGGATCGGCGTGGGTCCGAAGCGGAGCACGTTCCTGTTGTGGCTGACCACAGCCGTCAGCCAGGGAGCGCCATCTGTGCTGCAAGGCGGCGGGTTAGCGTACGTGCTGCCGCAGTAGTATGTTGCCTCCCTCAAGGTTGCATCGCGTAGGCTCCGTCGCCCGTGCCTGCTTGCTTTGACGCCTCCAGAGACGAAATCCACCGCCTGCATCATCCCGCGGTAGAATTATTTTGGGCAAGGACCTCTTTGGACGCGTGGAGCGCAGGTCTGAGTGCACAGCGAGGATGAGGTGCGAGGGCAGGGCATTGAGTATACCGTTGACAGGTGTGTGGTGTACTGCGCGAGGCATCGGAGGGTCTGTAGGGTGGTGGAGGTGCGGCGGTGCCATCTGCGCGCATGGGGTCGCGCCGGGCTCGCAGAATATTGCAGACACATGTTACAGTGCCTGTGCAGTGCTCGGCGCTGGTGGCAGCAGGATCCGTGCGCACCTCCTTGTAGCGTAAAGCCTGTGATGCACGGAGAGGATCACAGGCACTCGTACCTGCTGGGAATTGTACGGACTGTGTGCGAGGTTGGGCGGGCGGGTGCCGCGGGTGCGCAATTCGGTGTGCTTCCGAAAGCTCATACCGACCCACGTGCGGCTGGATGCGAGTCGTGGTGGTGCTTGGCTTCAGAACCGGAATCTGCCCGTGGAAGGCACGCAATCACCCCACCGTCACGCCCGAGCGCGAGGCTAACAGTTACTGGCCGCAGCGGCAGTGCTGTGGGGGCGAAAGATGGGTGTGCGCTGCAAGGGGGCTCCCGGTATTTCCCAATGTATACCGTGGGCTCACGACGAGTTCACTGCTTCGCCATGTGTGCAGCATCGCTCGAGGACTGGGCGGAACGAAAAAGTGAAAGGGACGGAATCATATATAAATTGTATTATTAAGTTGCAATTTCACACACTTCTAATCTCCTTCTTAGGCAAATATCCTTTCTATAGCCTCTCTACACCGGATTTTTTTTGTGAATTTTCCTTCAATTTTGTAGCCATCATTGCCGACGACGAGCAAGGATTTTGATCGCATTTGATCGCAGCGTCCAGCACATTTGATGCATGCTGACCAAATGCGGATATTCCCCGTCGTTGTGCAGCACAGCGAGGGCTGCCCGAGCGAATTGAGTAATCATGGGCCAAAACGATCCTGTGATGATGTACAAGATATGCCATCACTTCACTCCGGCGTGACACAAACTCCAACTTGCAGATCGGGAAGGGAACGTTGTGTTGACTGGTGCAGGGGCTCAAGAAACTGTTGTCATTCTATACTGCTCTTACATTGGATGTAATCAAATGCAAAGGAAGTTCCACCTGGAGCGAGACTGGTTCAATGTACATGTTGCATCGTGAACCGATGCTGCCTGTGTAGTGTCGGAAGTGGAACATACGCGTTGGAAAGAAGAAATTGAATAATTGCCGAACCTTTAGGTTTGGCGGTTTACAGTAAAATAGTGGGATGGCTTAGCTTCCATATATAGTAGTAGGGCTGTGTTGATGTGTTGTTGCTTTGTTTATTGATTGCTTTACGACTTGAGATGCAGAGTAGCTGGATGGCTTAGTGTCCATATTATGGTAATCAGCTGTGCTGATGTGTTGTGCGTTGGCTTAGCCTCTGTATGTAGTAATTAAGCTGTGCGGAATTGTTGTTATCTGAATGGTCCCTGCCGTGTGTTGGTTTGGAGTTCTCTTCCTTCTCCTTGCTGCTCGTTCTTATGTCTGGCTCCTCTTTTTCCCTCATCTGTCTTCCTTCCGTCTCCTTCGACACCGTACAGAGGCTCTCCCACGTGCTTCGTCTTCTCGTGCTGTTCCAGGCGTCGGTGGTGGTGCTCCTGTGGCCTTCGATGATGCATGTGATCGTGTACGCACCGTTTTGGACCCCGATCTTTCTTGCTTTTACTCATTCTGCCCCCCCCCCCCCCCCCCCCCCCCAGCTCCCTGTTGTTCCCCCTCTTCTACGTGCTGCGGTCCCTGCCGATAGGCCAGTGGTTGCTTCGGCAATGGTTGTGCTTCCAGATCGGGTCAGTATTTTTTTTGTTTTTTTTCTCCCTTGTGCTGGTCGTTGACAAGCTTGTTGCAGTCCCCGTCGTTCAATGTTGGCCATCCCACCCCTGCTTCACTTCCACCTTTTCGGTTTTCCTCTGATTCCAGTGTTCGTCGAAACGATTACGATAACAGTGTTGATGTTGCAATGGATAACTGTGATGTTCTCGAAAACAACCCCATTACGATTGCGAGGACGATGTCGACGTTGTTATGGACGGACCTCCTCTTTCTCGATCTCGATCTGACGGGTCTTCTTCTGTTCTCGGCTTATCTTCTCCTTCTAAAGTACAATGCTTTTGATTTTGTCCAAGTTGATGTTGGTGTCAAGACCTCGGCTATTCGAGGCTTGCTTCTTCGTGGTCATTTTTCCTCAGTTGCACTGCGTTCGCTGGCTACGGTGCACGATGGGATCTCTGTTTCCTTCGATGATAAGAAGAGGAAATCTGTCGCTGAGTTGAAAGCCGATTTCATCGCTCATCAGTGTTCCCGATATTGCTTGTTGTCTAAGGTGCTTGCTTCGGCTGCCAGTGTGCAGGCGCCTCTTATGTCTGAGACAGAATTTCTTGTTTGCACTCGGCATTTGCGTCTCAGGTTGGGCCTCACTCAGTTTTCCGGGAAAACGCAAAGTGCTGTCGGATGCTTCGCCTCGGAAGAGACCCCGGTTGGATGGTGCTCCCGAAAGTTGTAGTGACGATGAATCTGTGATGGACGATGACGTCCGTCGCGTTGTCTCTGCCGATGAACTCAGATCGGAACCTTTCTGTATTATCTCGGATGACGATAAATCTGACATTATTACCGAGTTTGTTCGTGCTTCCTCGAATAGCGCTATGAAGAAATCAGTGTTTTTTCTGTGGACAGAGAGAGCTTGATTCTACAATGCGTAAATTGCAGTCGACCAACTCGATATAGACTTGCTAACCCCAGGCTGTTGATGTTCTACGCCGTCCTTTGTGTGCAGCCCCTGATTGCAGTCTACGATTCTGCTACTGTTGTTGACGGATGCTATGCTCTTTGTTCCCTCTGTCGGAAGGAAACTGCTAGGCTGGAGCGCAGTGCGGCTGCGCATTCTGGAATGTATAAGTTTACGAAGTTGCCGCTCAGAAGTTATGCCAATGGCTTGTGGACTGGGGTTTGCCCTCCAGAGCTCAGTGGCCTTACTTTTTGGAAGAAACAGTGTGTTGCTCGTGTTCATGCTCTGCGATGTATGTTCAAACTGGAACTTGGTCCCACGGGTCAGTTATGCCTTCTCGCGGCAATGTGTGCATTTTTCCTCAGGATCCCGGTCCCCTCGTCAGGAAATTATGCCTCCTCCACTATCTCGCGTGTGCGATGAGATTTGTGTTATTCTGTCGGATCTCCTGACACAGCTGTTACAGCGTCGATGCTGGATAAATCCCCTCTTCTTGTACGCAAAACACGTGTGGTCGATGCTTTTGCTGTGGCTACAGGCTCATAATCCTCTCTATTGTGACTTGGATCCTGCGGCCATTGTATCCAATGCTTCGGATTATCCTGAACACGGCATACCTCTACCCGTTGAAGAGTTTTGTCGTGTATCTAGCAGTTCCGAAGGGTCGTCTTACACTCAGCAGGCGCATGACGAGCAGTTCGCTAATGTTTCGCGTGGTGGTATGCCTTCTTGCACTGTTGTCGACGCCGACTGTGTTGATGCGACTTTTCATCAGCGCAAGATGACTGCTCTTAATGTCTTAAAGAACGCTGCGTCGTCTTATTCTGATCGCAAAAAGGCTGCTGTCGACCTCCTTGCAACTGGTACAGAACCTATATCAAGTTTCCCTCTGGTTCTCAAGCCTTGTCGACTTACAAAGACCCTAAAGTCGACGGGTACTTGTGGGCCCACACTGTTTCCATACGGAGTTGGTATGATGGAGTATGCAGCGATTCTCTTCCAATCAAGAGGTGCCTTTCCGGAAGTTGATCTGAAAGTCCATGTCAGCCACCTTCTGCTGAACGGGCTGACCGTCGCTTTCAGATGCATCTATCCTTCCTTTTTGTTATGGGCAAACCTCATGCAGAGGACAGCAGGCTGGGTTTAATGCCAAGCTGGCCGTGAAGCGTTCGTGGTTCCTAAGGTCAATGAGTTGTTCCAGCAGATCACCCCTGAAACGATAAATTCGTACCAGCTCAAGTTAAAGAAAAACAGCTTCGCTAAGCTGGAATCTCCTGGTGAAAAAGCAGCTTCGGAGTTGATGCAGTATGTTACCTATGTTTCATATCATCTCCCCGGATCCACGGGGAGACATTCACAGGATGCGCAATGAAATGACATTGGTCGTCTATAGTGAGGGTATCCCTCATGTCTTCCTTACCTTGAACCCCTCCAACACCAAGAACCCTATCGCACAGGTCTTGGCAGGGCGAGACATTGACCTGGATAACACTTTCACAACTTGAAGCCTGGTTCGGAACAAAGCGAGCGAGCCTGCTTTGTTTCTCTGAATCCCGTCGCTGCTGCCGAATATTTCCACACTTCTATCCGTCTTCTTATAGACATCCTTCTGGGGCTCGTCAGCTTAAAGGCCTGGGTATATTTGGCAAGGTTTCGGTTTACTACGGAGTTGTGGAAGCGCAAGGGCGCGGCAGTCTTCACATACATATCTTGATCTGGTTGGATCATGGTCTGTCGCCTTTAGAAATTCAGGAACGCTGTAAAGATCCTGCTTTTCTGGAGAAGGCTTTCAATGGTACGAGGATGTGTTCAGTCAAGATCTCCCTGTGGGTACATCGTCCTATTCTCGTGCGGAAGGTACCTACAAGGGTCAGCCTGTCATGTCTCGCCCTACGGACCCGAGACAATCTGGACCTGCCTATGATTTCGATCAGGATGTGCACAATGTTCTAGAGAATACAGCGCAGATTCACACTCACGGCGATACGTGCTTCAAGTATCTCCCCAAGACCTTGAGAAACATGAAAGATAATGACAAGGATTGTAGATTCCGTTTACCCCATGAGACGGTTGACAGTACCTATGTGGACGAGATGGTACCATTGTTTTTGAAGTGCAGTAACGGATATGTGAACACTTACAATGCCATTATTGTGGCCATGCAACGATGCAACATGGATGTAAAACCCATAGGTTCTGGAACCGTAGCATTGGCTATGTTTGGATATATAGGCAATTATACTATTAAGGGCGCTATGGACACTGCTTTTGTTTTTTCGCGCTTGTGCTGCTATCAAGTCCATTGCAAGACAAGCCTCCTAGGCATGTTGACGGTGGCGTTGATGTACAGGAGCGTAGTAGGCTGCTGATGGTCAAGACTGTAAATCAACTTATTGGCAAGCGCGAACTGGTCTGCCCAGCAGGTGGTGACCAATTTGGTTGGGTGGCCCACTAGATACACGAATCACAGCTATCCTAAGTTTTATTGGACTCGAATGCTTAGAGATCTTGCAGCTGCCCTTTTTGCCGCCACAGATACTCGCCGGGTAGATCCGGCAGAAGATCGGGCCCAAGAGGGCACCTCCGACAACACCCGTCCTCCCAGTGACAGTGTTAATACCCTTCCTTTTTGCAGGATCCTGTCAGTGTCGATGACAGTTTGGACGACGAACTGGCTGCCGATGACTTGATTGTACTCACCCCCGATCTGTTGTTTGCCGAAGGGCCCGAACAGGATATTACGAAGGACACCAGCAAGTGCGCTCTCTTCAACGACATTTTTTACCGTCCCCCCGAGTTGCATGATATGTGTGCGTGGGATATCTTCGTGCGTTACGAGAAGCGTCCTCTGCCTAAATCGAAGACTAGCTATAAACAATATCTGCGTTTTTCCCCTGGTCACCCTCAGGTTATGACTCATTGCATGAAGAAACTCACCGACACAGAGGTTCCCCGTGTGCCAGTTTGGCTGGTATACCTGTTCCCCGCTCTGATCGCGAGGACCAGAAAGATTCTTACTGTGTTGCTATGCTAGCTCTCTTCAAGCCTTGGTCTAAGGATATGGATTCACCTCTAAAAAAGAAGGATGAAACGTGGTCCGAATCTCACTGTTGCTTTGCTCAGACTCTAGCTAGTCGTCACGAACGAGTTGTATCTAACATGCAGCTGTTGTATCAAAGTCGCGACGCCAAGCATGATTACTCGGTTGCGCAGACAGCGCGTGGCTGAACTTGCTCGTAGTTCTGTGTACCTTCGTCTGCTGCCAGCGATGATGCCAATTCATATGACCCGGTCTGGGAGAATGCTATGCAATCTCTGCAGACCAGCATGACCCTGATCCAGACAATGTTGAGCTCGCTGTGTCCATGAACTCTGTTTTGACTTACGCTGCCACGGAACGTGCCGGTTCTACCGTGTTGTCGGTGTTGATCGATCGTGTGTCCTTGGCCAGTGTATGCAGGCTGGAGAGAAGACGCGCTGCATGCCGAGCAGTCGATGAAGAAGTTGCAAGTAGACAAAGAAGCTGTCATTCAAGGCAGATACGATCAGGCTGTGTCTAATACGGTTGCCGTGCATTACAGACCCAGGTAACGATGCTATCCCGGAGCCTCTGTTGACCGATCAGTCCCGAGAAAAGCGGCTGGCAGACGACTTGCGCGCAAGATTGGCGTGCATGGGGTCCAGAGAACCCAATTCCGACGCCGGTTGGAAGACCTGGCAGAAAATTGCAGCGTGTTCTCGTTATCGAGCATGGTCTTAATGCGAAACAAACCTTTGCTTTTTTGCTGCTCGCCGACCATGTTGGTCGCCATTTGGAATCAGATGAAATGCCAGAACCCCTGCGAATGCTGGTAACTGGTCCTGGTGGTACGGGCAAGTCGCGCATATTTGAAGCTTGGACTGAATTCCACGAACTTCTCGACGTAGCGTATCAACTCCGTCTAACTGGTCCGACCGGTGTTGTTGCCAGCGATATCGGTGGTTCGACCACGCATGCTGAG
The DNA here is from genome assembly GCA_029378375.1 of Mycena olivaceomarginata. Classification (NCBI taxonomy): domain Eukaryota; kingdom Fungi; phylum Basidiomycota; class Agaricomycetes; order Agaricales; family Mycenaceae; genus Mycena; species Mycena olivaceomarginata. The sequence continues at coordinate 15,993 of JARKIC010003380.1, read as the reverse complement.
GTTTCATTGTGCGTCAGAAGGGCCAATATGAATGCTGGCAACACCACAAGGCCAGAAGTTGCGTGAATCTTTGGAAAAGAGATTGGGCTGGAGTGCGTACCTTGGTAGTGGATGAGATTTATTTCTTGGGTGCTGCCGATGTCAGTGGTTTAACAGAGTACTGCTCGCTGGCCAAGGGTATAACCGAATACCCTTTTGGTCGTTTGAATATTGTCACTTGTGGCGATCCTTGCCAGTTGCCACCACCGCAGGCCAAAACCCTCTTTGATCGCGAGCTGGTCCGGTGCTACTCCTCCGGGGTGTTGAATGCGGGCAACGAGCTTACACAATACAATCTCAAAGGAATCCAAGCCTGGCATCAGGTTAACAATGTAGTGGTTCTAGACGAGATCATGCGTCAGAAAGGCGACGACGTACTTATTGATCTGCTCCTCCCGTTTGAGAAGAGGTACCTGCACGGAGCTGACAAGCACTTGCTTGACCAGTATGTTCTGTCGAACGAGCATTGCAGTGAGCAAACAAAGGCGCTGACGAGGATTCAGCATTGGATTGACGGTGTTGGCTGTCCTCTCATAGTATATGCAACGAAGCCAGGATGTCCACAACTTCGAAATGTCTTGTGCTTTTGCACGAGCTACTGGACAGACGTCCATTATGTACCATTCCATTGATACCCGTGGTCGGGTAAATCTCGACACGAGCTGAGCGGGATAGCTGCTGAAGCTGCTTGGCGGGTGGGCCGTAAAAGAGGCTGACGATCTTTCTGGGAGACTGCCCTTGGTGTCCGGCATGCCTGTATTCTGTACTGAGAATATTGCGACAGAACTCCGTATATCTAAGGGCTGCATGGGAAAGTTGGTCTCTGTCAGATACGTGCAACGTTCGGGCAGACACTATGCGGTATCGGCCGAGATTGACTTCCCTGGTTACAAAGGGCCAGATCCACAGCATCCGCATCGAGTCTTGCTGAGCACCGTTTCGCACACAATCCGCTTCAAGTTGCCTGGTTCTGATACTGAGTATTCTGCGACCAGAATCAATTGCCTTTGATACCTGTGTTTGCCTTCACTTCGCCACAACTCTCAAGGTAGATCTCTTGACAAAGCGTGCATTGACCTTGCAAGTTGTGTAAGCATTCAAAGCGCTTATGTTATGGTTTCCAGATTAAAGTCCGAGAGGGCCTCTGCATTTTACGTCCTTTCAACCTGAGTGTCATCCAGAAACATATATCAGAAGAGATCCGGAACGAGATGAATAGAACCGGCGAACTCGAGAAGCAGAGACCTTGCGATCATGGAAGAACCAGTTGAATTGGTATTACTCAGCATCCTTCTGTCGTCTTTGACTGCCTAGATAATGTTGTTAGTGTTTAGATGTTACTTAAATACAAACAGATGAATGCACTTGTTCGTTCCCTGCGAACAGAGGGATGGTCACGTCATGCTTCCCCCAGGGGAGGCGTGATGTGACTGCTTGATCGATATGTTCTTACCGACGAGGATTGCAGCGACAACACCAAGGCCTTAACCGATATTCAGCATCGGATTGACGGAGTTGGGTGTCCCCTCATAGTTTGTTGTAACGAGGCTAGGGATGTCCATAATCATTTGTTCTACTGCCTAAATTCGTTCTTCCAGTATTCCGCCGTCGTCCTGTGAAGACGGCGAGCGCGAAGAATAGCTCTTGCTTTGTTCGCATTGGCTGTTGAAACCGTGATGTGCGAACCAGAGCTCATGGGCCTGCTTCGCCGCCTGCAGAGAAGACCGTCTGGGAAGCGTAACTTGGTGCATGTCCCGGGCATTGAATACCCTGTAGACGGTCAGCTGTGTCGTTATTAAACGATGTTAAATCCTACCATATGCACCCGGGTACGGTCTTCACCAATATACCCCATTCTGTATACGAGAAATTGAATTCGTCCGACCGACAGTTTTGGTGTACTGCAAGCAAGTTCCTAGGCAGTTTGAAAGTTTTTCTGGCGCGTCGGTTTTCGTCTTTTTCTTTGTCTGGTTCTTCTCCGGTAATCCATCGAGATCCCAGTGCCCGCATGACATGTAGTCGTGGCATGCGTACAAGTTGCACGTTGTTGTCCCCATCGGATCCAGCCCTGTGTTCGTGCGCATGGCTTTCGCGGCATCTGGATCGACGGTTTCAACAATGGCCCTGATTGTATCCGTGGTCTGAGTGGCCACAAATAACATAAGTAATAATTCGTAAAAGGTATGCCCGTACTTGCCTTTGCAAGGTCGAACAGCGTGTGGATGTCGTTGTCTGTATCTGCCGAAACGTGGGTGTATGCACGATAAGTGTCGCCGCGTCGTCCGCCCTTTGGAATACGAGAACCGTATGCCATCATTTTGCCGTAGGCCCATTTCTGCACTCCGCTTAAGGCCATATCCGTTGACGAGCGATTCGTTGGTTTTCTTGAGTTTCTCTAAGTCCTCCCCGGTTACTGCGCTGAAGATTACGCACCCAACCTGCAGTCTTGGTCGTCAGCTTTCACCCTCTTTCAATGCATCGGAACCGAACCTGTGTCTGAGTCTTGCGGTCTACTAGAAGGGTTATGTCGCGCTTGCAGCCCTCCACTATGTGCGGTGTCTCGTGGGACTAGCTCTTTGAGGCCAAGCTCCTCTGGGGTCTTCCATAGCGTGTCTGCTGTTTTCTTGGCTCCGTGAACTTTCCATGCCTGCACATGAGATTTGGCGTGAGTACGAAGGTGTAATTTCGCGGTATTGCTCTACCTTGGGCTCCAATCTGTCGTCTGGATCTGCGCAAGTTATCACACACCCTCGAAGACCTCGAACTTCCAGCTTGTCCACCTCCCATATTCTAACGCACTTGTCCTCGGGTAGCACATAATTTTTGCACGTTGCGTGCGCAGCCGAGCAGTTGCCTGGGTATTGTCTTTGAAGGGAACCGGGGTGGAGGGCGTGCATCCGGATGTGCTCGTGCCGACAGTAACAGGCCCGGAGACCGTGGATCCAGATGTACTCGAAGCCGACGGTGGTGTTGAGAACGGAATATCTGGCTTCTGTGCATTGCGACGTGCGTTAAACTGCTTTTGTCGATCTTTACCGATGGTACCCTTTGGTAATGAAGGGTTGCGCGCTCTGATTGTAACCTCCTTCAGAAATTTGCGATAATCCTCGTTCAACTGCATGAGCTGCATGAGTTCCGTCGGTATGGTGACTTGGTTGTTCGAGGCGAATTTAGGTACAGTTTATCACCGGTCAATGACACAAACAAATAAGATTCCACTTGTCTACTCTTTGAGGACCACTGGTGACAATTCAAAGTTAGCCAATAATTGACAATATGCTTCTAGAATGACATGATAAAGTTTGGGATTTTTGTGAGGGGGGATAGTGGTCAAACAATATAAATTGTTGTGCCATTGACCGGTGGACCCGAAATCAGAGCCAAACAATGACCAAACAATCACTTTCTTCTTCTTATTTCTCGGAAACTGAAGTATGTATTAACCCAAATTACATCCAGTACTTGTTTTATATACCCAATCTACCAGGGAACAAGGTTTCAGAGCAGGAGTCCAGTACAGCTCGAGAAAAAAAGTGTGTCATTGACTGGTTTGTATCATTGACCGGTGATAAACTGTATATCGAGACAATGTATACCAGATCTCGGTAAACCCGACCAATATCCCAATCCTCGGTCTGAGTATTGATCAGCCAGCATATATGTGTCTCCGGTACCTGTATCCCAGCCCGCTGAACACAAGGGCCCAGCCAGATCTCCCATGCTTGGAGGAAATTCCGCTGAGATGCTAGAAAGAATACGGCTAGCATAGGCGACGTTGCTTTCGGAATCATCCAGACGTTGTTTGCAAGGGTTCGCAAGAACAGTGCAACTTGGCTTGGACCGCCGGTCCCGGACATTTCTCCTGGAATCTGCGCTCTTGGTCAGTGCTACGTTTCGCTGTTATCGTGTGTAGCTACATGGTTCCACTCGGTTTCGTTATACGCGTGCTGTGGTGTCCACCGGTTCCATATAACATTAATCTGATTCCGCCACTGGTATAGTCGATATGAAGTTGCGAGGTCCGGGTCTATCTCGCAGTCGTTACTTGCGTCGCAAGTGTCTCGAATATTGCGTTAATCCTGTGGTCTGGTTCTCCTGCCTCGGTCGACTATTCAAACCGTGTAATGCGATAACGTACGTGCACAACCTGTCTGAATGCTTCCTGTTCGTAGATGCGGGGAGCAACCGCGTTCATCTGTTGTAGTACCGCCCCTGCGTCTGGGTCGCTCTGATATTCATGTATTTTGTCAGCGTGCTGTATCACCTTGTGACTGGACGTACCTCCCCGTCCTCTCCTCGCGCCACCCAAAATGCAGGTCCAGATCCGACACCCATTTCTCTACCACATATTCCAGCACTCCCTTGTCCTCCAGTCGATGTTCCAATCACGCTTGTTTCGGGAGTTCATGCGTGTGGTCGGAGCACGCTTTGGTCCGCTCAGCCTCGTCGAACGGTTAGCCGTTGGTTTCGCCTATGGGTCGACCCTACGCACCTGTTCTGCTCGCATGTCCTACGTCGCTTTCGTCCTTGTTCACTCTTATCCTCTTCTCTGTTCTTGGGGTCTCCGACTTTGATCTTCGTATTCGTCGTTGTAATCTGATATGTTGTCATCGTCGTCGCTGAAATCCTCTGACGCGTCCATAACGTTGATTTTCCGTGGTATACCGCGTTCCATGAACTGTGTGCTTTTGTCAACATACTGGAATATATGGGTGTGTCGGGACTTGGTGGCACTATCGGGCTCTGTACGGCATGGTTCTGTGCTTTTTCCATGAGTACCAGAGGTGGATCGTGCAATCGGCGTCAAGGTTGAAACGGCTGTTGGCCCACAGTACTTTGACAACAGTTTCGTAGAGGGTTCCGCATCAAAGTGGCAATGCCGAGGCAATAGTTGACCCAGTTTGTTATTATCGGCTCCTATGAGCTACTAATTAGTAAAACAAAGAAAAAGATGAAAAAAACCGCATGGAAGTTTAACTAACCCATTTCTGTTCGTATTGAGGTGATTGCAATATAAACACCAGTTCGTCGATGAACCCTTTAAACTGTGTCCTGCTCAGACGTCGATCTGCCTGTTGTCTGAAATATGTGTGTACTGGTTCTTGTTCTGCGTATACGGGCTCCTCTGGATGCTGTCGAGGTCCGTACAGGGTGACATATCCCATGGTGTGATGGTGGTTGTGAAGCGAGAGTTGGCGTTTTTCCCTTGGCCGAGCGTGATATAGTCAGTTTATATAAGCAGACTTAGAGTGCACGCATACGGGTGAAGTCCATCATGAGCCTCAAAGTTGGTGAAACTGTCTGAGAGCGCGGGCCTGTTGAATGCTGTATCAGTACTGGATGTCAGGATAAAAATATGTAATAACGCGCATATCCACAAATATTGTGTCGATGACCTTCGTTGTTGTAATAAATCGCGAATATACTGCAACAAGGAGTCCCATGGTCATATAGGCAGTCTATGCAGCTCACAACAGGTGCTTGCAGTCGTTACACTGCATGCACCTTCCCTGACGCTCCTCTGGAGGCAGGTTTGGTGAATGCTTACTGGTCCTAAGACAAAGAGAGAAGTTGTGGGAACATACACAACGCGTTCGGTCACAACGCGTGATCGCATAAAAGACATGTGTTGGTCACGTCTATCTGGTGGGTTTTACCGTTAGTGCTGTTCAAATCTTTTTCTACGCTGTGTTGATCATGTATGTAAGTTGTATTGTTGGACGCTATTCGTTGTTCTGTACATACTCGTTGAAATATCGTGCGACAAGACGGGTCGCTGTTATGTACTGCCACTATTAGTTACGTGCGTTCATGTGTTACAAAAAGGTTGTCGCGGGGAATGATGACTACCGAGTACCACTTCACACATTTTCCGAGAGACATAGACTGTTCATGGGGTAGAACCGTGAGCTCCGTCGACGAATTTGACAGCGACTACGTGATTACCATATGCATGGAGATACGATGGCTCCGTCAGTGCGTACTGCCCCGTACGAGCCCTGTCTGACTCGCTGTCCGGGCCAATGACCCACGCGCTCGGTGATTTCTACCAACCATTTTCCGGAGTCGATGTCCCGTCTCGGCTTGATGCACCTCTTGTCGATGGAGTACATGTTCTGGTTTTTGCCACTGAGCAAACATCGACCTTGCGCGTCTTTGTGGTCACCGGCTCCGAAAGTAGGACCCAGCCACAGCTTCCTTCCAATGTGCGCTGGACTTTCGAAATCGTGCTATTCGCCAAAGTCGCGATGCCGAGGATTTGTACGTCGAGTCGTCTCCCCACGAGCTCGGGCTGGCAAAGCCATCGTCCGTTATTCTCTCCTGTGTATATTTTTCGGCTCAAATTAAATGGATGATCTAAGGCAACCCTACCTTCCACCGGTGGATGTGATCCCCATACAGCCGCATTCGCAGCGATGGGAGTTGTAGATCGGGGAGGAGGTGGTGCCGTTTCGGTGTCGCTGCGGAAGGGGCCTCGATAGGTGACAGTGCGTGGATTCGAGGGTGGTTCAGGCGGTTGCCCCCCAACAAAATGGCGGGCGGAAAAAACGAGCCTTGACCAAGGACACCATCGTACTAATAAATAATTCGTAAGAAAAACATAGCGAGGTCGACAGCGGGTTACTTGCACCAAATGTCTGACGTTTTCGATAGGAACCTGGACGGTCTCGAGCGAATGGTCACCCCGAATCGTAACCATTATCCCTGCGACATCGGGATTCCGCAAACGCGTGGAATCTACTGGTTTGAGGAGCTTTCCCGTGTGTCTCTCGGGAGGCGGCTCTACGCCGTTCTTGAGGCGGTCGCTGCGCTCTCGGCTGTCGAAGTCGCCGATGATCATACCGATGAAACCTTTATGTGGGATATGTATGTGGCCCTCCCCGCGTTCACGCTTTTTCGCTTCTTTCGACAGTGCTATAAAATCGTTCGACTTCGCGACAATGACTTCAATGCCTTCGAAGCCGCGCTGGCTCGTGCGCGGCTGGGATAAAGGCTGGTCGACGATACTGTCAGGTCGTCGGAGTTGCTTTCGCTCCAACTGGCAGAGGGCAGACGATTTGTTGCCGTGGTAGTCCAAAGTTCGTGCTCGAAGTCCACGTCCGAGCAGCGAACTTTGCGTGAATGGGGCACATCCTTATCTAGAATATCCGACATTTGCCTAACAGCTGGTCAGGAGGAAAGGAAAAATAACCAAGTGCCCTCGAAACATACCTCGAGTAACTCCAGGTAACCTGAACTGTGGAGCCCCAGAATCACACCGGCTTGCCCCTCGTACTGCCCTCTCGTAACGCGAACGGAGTCTCCGATGGCCCACTGACGAGTAACGTGGACAATGCTGATAATGAAAAGTTTGGTAACATCGGAGGTGGGGCTCGGCCAGGTCGCCCCAACGACTTCCCAGTCTTTGGGGATGGCGACTGTGAGGAAATCACCTTCGACCTCTTCTACCCTCCCAATCGCGCCCACATACAACGCTCCGGATACCACGCGGACTCGGTCGTGGATCCGGAAATGATAGTACAAATCCAGGGCGTGGCGTTTTGAGCTGCGCCAAGCCGACCTCGAAGGGTTTGGGGGGTTTCACCAGGGCCATCGGGCCTTTCCCTTTAGGATAGGGCTTGGGAGCAGGAGGGAGCACCTGTGCCATGGCGACCCGCTTCCCCGCTATTCGGATGTCGGCCACGCCCGTTATTCTGCCGCTAGAATCCTTCTGATCCCCCCGTCGTCACCCACAACGCGATCCCCAGCGTCGAGAGCGGGAGACGGCTTTGCGAGCACGGACTCGCGATAATGCACTCATCGTGGTTTCCGTGAACAGCGCGATTTCCGCGAAGGAAGGCTCCACTTTGGGAAACCATCTCTGCGACATACTGCGCGTTCACATGTGCACCGAGGCCTTCCTGTGCTGGATAATAACTAAATCTGTCACCGTCAAACGAACCCGACACGGCAGTCGAACTGGTCAGGGGCGCGAACCCAAGTGTGCGGCTCGACGTCAACATCTGCGAGCATTTCCCAGCGTAGCGCGCGTTCGAATTCAGCGATCTGCATGTTTGTGCGCAGATTCTTGGCCTTGTTTATAGGACGAGCTCACGGGGGATGAGCATACTTTTTGCTCTGCCGAGGGGCGCACCTGCCTCGCCCGCCGCTTCTCTCGCCACGTCTCGCTTGTAGTGCGCAATCTTGTCTTCATTTTGGAAGTGCGCTACCCACTTTTCTCTACTTCACGGGCATCGTCTTGTTGCTGGGCAAACTATGGACGAAATCCTCGTCCACAGCTGTGTCGTCAACAACTCTGAGAACCGCGCACAGTCATTGTATGAAGAGGTCGTAATTTTGAAAAACGGTACCTCGGTCTTCCTCCATCTCCTGTTCCTCCTCCTCGCACTCCTCACCTGCATCCTCATCCGAGTCCTCGGCCTGCTCATCGAAGTACCGACGGATGTGCACACTGATCACATATGCAACTGTGGTTTTCGATGAAGGGGGGGGGAGATACTCCTTCGTCTCAGTCTCAGAGCCTGACTCTTCGTACTGAGGAAACAGTTCGGAAGCAGCTGGGAAGTAAATCAGCCAAGTGGGACAACGCGACGCGATGGAAGCTAACCTTTGAGTTGGGAGAGCCAGCCAGAGTTTCCCCTCTTGCTCAACCTCCGTCTAATACATTCCGTAGTCAGTAAAATTAGCGAAATACTATACAATCATATTCACATCTTAACCTGGCGGTGTGGGACTAGCCACGATCTTCCAGCATCGGAATGGGGCTGGGGTGGGTGGAACGCGAGGGCGAGGCCCGCACCTTCAGCCATTGTCCTGCGCCTGGGCCAGATTGGCGCACACGAACGTCGACTCCTCGTCTCGCGCACTCACGCCTCCATCGAATCCTCGTCGTCGTAGTCAGCTTTGCTGTCTTCCACTTCTCCATGTCAGTCCCCTCCTGTTTCTTTCGAATCGAAAGCTCACTCTCTGCATCTGTATCTTCCTCCGCCTGGTCGTCGATGTACATTGAACGCAGCGGAGCGCCTTCGGGATCATTGGTGTCTTCCACTGCAGAATGTAAGGGTTTTATCGATTCTGATACTGAGGAGCTCACTTGGACCGTGGAGCACGTTCTTGTGGTCGAATGGAGCGGTGGGCGGGTGGGATCTTACCCGTCGCCGTGGTCAGCTTTGATTACTACCGCTGCGATGCCAATATTTTTTTTCGTAAACTTTATAAACACGTTTGACGCGCTCCTTTCAGTACCAGTGGGACCCGAAGGCCTTAATTGCAAAGTTTATTGCACTATCTACTAACTACAGATCAGCTACGGGTACTTACCTCAAGGGCGACATGGACTTGCAGACGAGGAGAGAAAATGTGACATGTCACACTTGACGTTAGACATAACCGTAGCTGATGGGTCGGTTTCTCGGGAGATCCCGAGAAACCGACCCATCAATGGGGATCAACTCCGGTGTCTTTGGTTATGGCATGCTCCTGGCTCTTGCTTCTTGACTGCCATGTCGTCGGCGCGCTGCGTTGAAGATGTGGCAGGCAGGGGGGCGGGAGACCACGGAGCTGCAGGTAGACATAATTGAGATGGAATCCTTGTAAGCGCTTGAGGCGTTGATAGCACGAGTATAAGAACATGCTGACTTGATGAAAGCAGGGGAGCGAGAGGCAGCAACCAAGACCAAAACGGGCGGGATCGAAGGGCACGAAGGATGGGCAACAAATTCTGAAAATAGGAAGGAGACTTTGAAAGGAGGGCCAGGATTGGCTGAGGGGAGAGACGGGGACCGAGGCGGTGAAGGGCGGGATTGCGGTTGCAGGGCGGGATATAGGAAGCAGCCAAGGCGGGTGGCGCATAGTTCAGGTGCGTGTTTTCGCTTCTCTCGCTCTTGCGACACTACTCCAGGGCTGACCGCGTTTGTGCTTGCCCTTTCGATCGCAGATGAGTCGCTGGGATTTCCAGCCTGAACAGCGCTGTCAAAGGCGCGATAGCATCACCACCTCAGGAGGTATCAACGAACCTCGTAACAAAGGCGCTCAATTTTTAATTGTATTAATGTGGGTGTAGCTGCTTCTATAATTGCTCCTATAAGTAAATCGAAGTACTAATCGATCGGTAGCCGTCGTATTCATGCTCTGTTGATCAACTGCTATACAGTGCCGGACCGTCTGGGTGGTCGACAATACATTCCAGGTATCTTCGAAGGTACGGGCTTCGCCCTATCCCATCGAATGCCACTCCGTATTCGTCATCTTCAATTCAGTAGTGTTGGTACGCAATCTGGTTTGTGTCAAAATTAAGTTATACCGCCGCCCCGATATCTCGTCTCGCCAACGTTCAGCTAGTGTGCGCGCAGTGTTTTTTTTACCCCACCAATGTTTGCTGTACCGTTTAATTTCAATCGCCCCGCACGTCCAGCTCATTAAGTTAGGACTTCGCGAAGTTTGTGGGGTATACCCCAAAGGTGCTTCGCGAAGTTTTTGGGGTGTACCCCACAGCCGTCGCGGGGCGCGTGAGCCATCAGACGGCCTGAACAAGGGTTCGGCAGAGATTGGATGCCATCAAGCATCAATCTGGCGGCTGTTTCGCCGCCGGGACAGCGTGTGAACCTGATCCAGGGCTTGCTTCCGCCCACCACCGCCCCCAGCCGCTCGCTCGCCACTGCGCCCGTACGCCCCTGGCGTGGCCGCCGCTCATGGCGGTTTGAATATGGCTCTCTCAGCGCCATTTCGCGCCTCACTGGTCCTCCCGCCCCTCTGATTTCGTCGGGCCCGATGCTGTACATTTTCACCCTGATTGGCTCCTGTACCCGCGTTCCGTCGCCGCCCGCTCCCAATGCACTCCACCTCCCTTCAAAGCCGGGGCATGATACCTAGCTTTCACCCCTGGGATCCTCTTTCAGCCTTACGACGCACCGAGTACCGGGTTTTTCATCCGCGGGGTTTTTGTTTCCCCGCACCCCACCCGCTCTTTGGCTCGCCTGCGCGTTGTACCCATTGCGCTCCGCGCCTCGCCTTTGCATCTGCTGCGCTGCCTCGCACCATCTCATCCATCTGCGCTGCCGACGCTGCGCTTGTTGCGCCCGTTACACCCGCGGCCCGTTCCCCGCTTCACCCCGTACCTGCGCTGCACCCGCTGCGCCTCCGCTGCCTCTCTGCCCACGCTTCAGTGTGTCCGCGCTTTGCACCACGCGCCTCGCTTCGACCGTGCGCCCGCCTCCGCGCCCCTGCCCCGGCGCTTCGCCTCGGCCCCGCACTTCGCTTCTCGCCTCGCTTTGCCCCACCCTCACCCTAGTGCCCACGCTTCGCCCTCATCCCACGCCCACGCTTCGCACCGCACGCCTCGCTTCGCCCAAGCGCCCGCGCCCGCGCCCGCTCCTGCTCCCGCGCGAACCCAGGCACCTCGCCTTCACGCGTTCGCCCTCTACGCCACGCCTTGCTTTGCCTCACGCTTGCCGCGCTTCGCCCGCACGCCGCCGCCTCGCTTCGCCACAGCAAAACGCGCTCCCGCACCCAGGCACCTCGCCCTTCACGCTTCGCCCGCCACGCCCACGCCTTGCTTTAACCTCACGCTGCCGCGCTTCGCCCGCACGCCGCGCCGGCCTCGCTTCGCCCCCCCAGCAAACGCGCTCCCGCCGCTCGCCTGCACCCCGCGCCTCGCTTCGCCCCAGTGCCCCGCGTTCGCCCTAGCGCACGCGCTCTCCGCCCGCCCGCATCTCTCGCTTCGCCCGCACCCCGCGCTTCGCCCCTGCGCCTCGCCTCACTCCGCGCCTCGCTTCGCTTCAGCGCACGCGCTTTGGCCCGCAACCCGTGCTTCGCCTTGCCCCGCGCACGCGCATCGCTTTCACCCCGCCCCTGCGCCTCTCCCAGCGCCCGCGCGTTGCCCCAGCGCCGCGTGTCGCCCAGCGCCCCTCGCCCGCTCCTCGCTTACTCCCGGCGCCCGCGCTTCGCCCCCGCGCCTCGCTTCGCCCCAGCGTACGCACCCGCGCAGTCCAGCCCCACTCCCCGCTCCTTCGCACCCTGCGCCTCGCCCCAGCGCCCCGCGTGTTGCCCCAGCGCCCCGCGTGTTTGCCCTAGCTCCCGCGTGTCCGCCCCAGCGCCCTCGGCCCGCTCCTCGCTTACTCCCCGCCCCGCGCTTCGCCCCCCGCACCTCGCTTCGCCCCCAGCGTACGCACCCCCGCAGTCCAGCCCCACTCCCCGCTCCTTCTGCGGTTCATGATCGGGTTCCCGCACACCGCACCACCGCCCACCCTTTAGCACGCACCTTCCCTCGTGCGCGTGCGCTCGGTCGAATTAGGGCACGACGGGGGTGGGGGACCACACCCTATTAGTTAAAATGTCAATGTTTTCTTAGATTACATTTGTTTCTACGCACGTCAATGTATGAATTTGCGGCCGAACATGCACGGTTTGAAGATGATTTTTGAAGCTGGCGCTTAATTTTAGTGCGCAAGCGCCCAATTTGATCGGGCGCTCTCATTGGCGCGGTGCCCCGGACCGCCCTCGGACTTCTCCGAAACAGCTTGATCTTGAACGCCTTGCGCCGACCGTCCATTAATTCCACCTGATCTCCGTACCAGCAAGGGAGTAGGATGCTTAGTACCATAACATATCCAAAAATTCATTGAAAATTACCCAGCCAACAATATTATATCCAACGTTTCAGACTCGGTGCCCGCCAAATTTGGAACATTTCACAAAACATGCTCTATACCGGTGTGCCCAAGCTCGTGAAAAAATGCCCTAAAATGCTCACAGGGTTGCCTTTATGATTGTACTTACAATATGTATCAAAATTACAGCTCATCTTGAAAGTTTACAAGAAAATATCTGGGTTGAGGTGTTTCTGACGAAAGCTTGGCCCTCGAGTTGGCCAGTTTAACTCAAGTTCACCAGGAGGCATATTTCGCGACCTGAGTCTTTATAGTGCCAAAACCCCCCAAGCTCTTTCGGTCATTTCAGAGTTCATATGACTTGTTTTTTGCTTACCGAGTCAAATTTGCACCAGTCTTGGCTCGCTATGTTCACGAAAACTGAAGACCCTATTTTGTTGAAGTAGTGGTGAGTGCGTGAATCACACGGAATTTAGCCAAGTTGAGGCTTGCCGAGGGTCGAAATACCCCGGAAATTTCGAATCTTTCAGGTCTATACCGACTTATTCTTTGATTCTCGGCTCTGAGATTCATCACTTGGAGCCCCCGTATGTCTCAGAATGGTCAAACATGGAAATTTTGAGGAAGAAGAAAAGTTCTCCAATTGTTCAACGATATGCATAATCTTTACCTAAAGTATAGACGACTCCAAAACTCGGGTACCGGGAGCTGTATGACTCACTGGCATCCGCAATAGAATCATTCATCCCAAATCCATTTGAGCTGAATCATCTGTAGATTGAGTTATCCCTGCGAGTAATTATTTTACGAGTCCTCACAAGCTACAAGACTCTTGGAGTCAAAAATCTTAGTGCTTGTATCCAACATTGAGACCCGAACCTTTTATTTCCTCTAAGAATGCATTTTGTGTGATTTCACCACCAATAAATTATGAATGGGTGCATTTCTGTTCCAGAGAAGTCCTGACACTGCATCAGAAAAGGCTCAAATACTTACACGAAGTTCAAGTCCAACCACGCGCACATAATTCATGAATTCAGCCGTGGGATCTGTTCTTCTTTCCAAATGCGGACGCTATTCGCTGTCAATCAGTGGCTATGTAACATCTTTTCTCTTGCTCCACCTACCATCTCCCGGCCACCTCTCGCTCAGTACTTTCCGTTTTCGTGCGACGCTAGCGCCGGTCGACTGCCGCCTTCAACGACGCCTCTTTCTGCGAGATTTAGCACCGATTTCGCCGTCAATCCATCGGCAGAATCTATCACGCATTTCGAGTGGCTACGCACCTCTGCACTCGCAGCGTCGGTTTCTGGCGCTTTTCTCTCGCCGATTTCACTGCCCAGACGTCTCAGAAACGTCTTCGCTTGCATGGGGGCTATTGAAGCTGGATCTGCGGTGAGTCATTTTTTCTTGGTTGGCGGGAGGGAGGGCTGGCACGCCCACCCCTTTATCACCAGCTCACGGTGGCCGAGGCCCCAGCTCTGAAGGCTACTGCTGTGCTGCGCAACTTCCGTGGCTTTCGCAGACGGGCGCCGAGGATGGGTACGGCGTGGGGTTTGTGCACACGGCTGCGAAGCAGCAGCGTCGTTGCCCGCAGCGGTGGTACGAGCTGCGCGTTCCCTACACATTTCCTCCGCTACAGAACGCGGGCCCACTCCGCTGCGGCGGGAACGTGCGCGCACATTTGTGCGCACCCACTCTCCAAATCACAGCTGCCCGCCCTGAACCGCATTCCTGCAGCGCGCTGAATCTCGTTTGCAGTGCCCGCCGCCCACCCGTTCCGCCGTGCCGGTCGCTGTGCAGGCTCCACGTCGCTCCCCCCCTGCATGCCGCCCAACTCCTGCTCTAGAGCAGGGCGGCGGTTGTGTGCGGCAACGGAATCGGACGCAGGCGTCGCAGAGCGGGGCCCGCTCCCCACCGCTCCCTCATGTGCCCAACTCCCCCATTAGCAGGGCAGCGTGCGGCGGCGGGGGCGAGAGGGCGGATCCCCGTTGCGGGTGGTGCCTCGCCGCGCGGGCTCGGGCTGACCTTGTGGTGGCTCAGGCCGTACGCGCGCACCCGCCAGCCCTCATCGCTCCGCCCGCCCCCCGCCTGCCCGCCCGCCTTGCTGCGCGCGAACCCCTGATTTCGAAAATGCGCGCGCGAGGATTTAGCATGCGGATGGTTGGAGGTATACCAGCGGGGAGGGAGGGTGGCGGAGATCGTGGGCGTACGGTATTTACCCGCATCGCTGCGCGCGCCCCCGATTTCGAAACGCGGGCGGGAACGGCGGGTGGAAACGGCGGGCGGGACACGTGGGCACGAAGATTTGGCATGCAGGAGGGATAGAGTTACCCAGCAGGGCGGGAGGGGTGGTGCAGAGCGTGGGCGTACGGGATCTACCCGCCTCGCTGCGCGCGCGCCCCCGATTTCGAAAATGCGGTGGGAACGGCGGGTGGAAACGGCGGGCGGGACGCGTGCGCGCGAAGATTTAGCATGTAGGAGGAATGGGGGCTTTCCAGCAGGCGGAGGGGTGGTGAAGAGCGCGGGCGTACGGGATTTTGCGATTTGTTCTTTTTTTCTCGATTAGGCTATATCTACCGAGATGCCGGCGAGTCCGTGCAACTCGGAATTGATCCAATAAATTGCCGTATGGCCGGTGAAGCAGTATTGATGGCTACGACAGCGCCGGAATGCCGCCCATAAGCCCCGACCCTCGGAACCCTTTTATGGCTACCCCAGAAACTTCGCGAAGCACTCTTGGGGTATACCCGGGACACTTCGCGAAGTTCCTATATGCTCAAGTGGCACGTCGGCGTACCAATTTACCTTATTCCGTTTTCTTAGTACCATCATGAGCCTGTGTCTCTATCCCAGATGCAGCGCTGTGTGTCTAGATCGTTTGTCTGTAGGCCTGCTCAACGCGCTTCTAGTGCTGATCCTAAGGCAATTTAATACATGGTGTAACGAAGCTTGAACTTAGACCGCGATAATGGTCACGTCACGTCTCCCCTGGGGGAGGCGTGATGTGACCACTGCTCTGTTCGTGCCACTCAACAACATGAACCCGCTCTCGTCTCCACTGTTTGCTGCTCCTATGCCTTGGCTCCACGCGTCTTCAAAATCCGATGCCTTCGACGCCGGGGCTGCTGCTTCCACGATTGCGTCTCATTTCCAGGTACGCGTTGCTGTGGTATGTATGCATTGAAGCTCCTTTAGTCTACACAGATGCCGTCTGACCACCTCCTGCCATTTATGAGGGCTGTTGAAACGTCGAACACCTGGCTCACGTGTCCGCCTGATTCGGAGGATATGAACGACGCGTCAAATCGAACGGGTGTGGCACAATGGGCTTGGAAGACCGAGC